>CAKAOH010040946.1:0-80176 GCA_916701665.1 Sebastiscus tertius
ATATTTCCGACATTTCCTGAAGGCGTCACATATGACAGCGGAAGATAAGGCTACACCCAGCCTGTGTTACAGTCTGCTGATATAATGTAAAGGTTTCATAAGAGTCAAACAGTGACACACACGCACACACAGGAAACATAAACATCCAGAATCTGATAACATATAAAAATATGTCAGGGAAGCAAAAGTGATATAAGAGCACATGATGTAATAATCTCTCTCCACTGGATGTCACTCTTGTACTGTATAGCTACACACAGTTAGTCCACTCAGACCCCTCTATAGTTTTAATGTGTTGGTTCATAAGAGAAATAACTTAATAAAATAACTTGACACCATGGGTTGGTCTTCCTCCTGTCCTCAACAATATTAAGAGTCACCAGCCATCACTGTCATATGTGTGCACACACACACGCACACACTCACTCACACTCTTCAGGAGTGTTTGTTTTGCACCTGGCATCTCCTGCTGAGTAACTAGAGGTAACACCTAACAGAGAATAGCATGCTTTGCCCTCCTGCTTTCCTGTACAGCATGGGTGTTGATATCATTTCTTAGTTTCTGGGAAGGGTAGTTGTGATATTATGATGTGCTGTACTTTGTAATCACTCCCCATGTCCACTGCTCGTGAACATATTTTGCAATATTTAGCTGCACAGGTAGGGCTTTTCTCCTTTTACTGCACTTCCTCTCACTCTTCCTCCACTGACTGAATGTTGTGTTGATGTGTATACACAGTATGAAGGGCTACAGTCTACAGTTGTAGCTGCTAGGTATTGTTCTTTCTTTCAGTCAGCTGGTTTTCATGAGACTATAAGTCCATTTGTTTTACTGGCTCAGGTACAGTACTTTAGGCAAGGCAAGGCAAGGCAGCCTTATTTGTAAAGCACATTCGCAGCAACAGGGCAATTCAAAGTGCTTTACACAAGCATTCAAGACCATTGCGACAAAGTGCAAAAAAACATTGCGACATAATTAAAACACTCATAAAAACATAAAAACATAAAAACGTTAAAGATTAGAAAATATAAACAGGCTAAAAATAAAAGCTAGGATAGAAGCTAAAATAGAATATAACACACAAGAGTAAAAGCTCTAGTGCAGTATAAGATCATTATCTGGTTTAATAAAATGCAGCAGCAAACAGGAAAGTTTTAAGCTTTGATTTAAAAGAAGTCAGAGTTGGAGTTGGTCCTGCAGGTTTCTGGGAGCTTATTCCAAATATTTGGTGCATAAAAACTGAACGTTGCTTCTGCATGTTTAGTTGTGACTCTGGGGACACTAAGCAGACCTGATCCAGACCACCTGAGAGGTCTGGATGGTTCAGAACATAACAGAAGATCAGAAATGTATTTTGGCCCTAAACCATTTAGTGCTTTGTAAACCAGCAGGAGTATTTTGAAATCAATTCTGTGAGAGACAGGGAGCCAGTGTAGAGACCTCAGAACTGGACTGATATGATCTATTTTCTTGGTCTTAGTGAGGACTCTAGCAGCAGCGTTCTGAATCAGCTGCAGCTGTCTGATCCATTTTTTTTAGGAAGACCAGTAAAGACGCCATTACAGTAGTCAAGTCGGCTGAAGATAAATGTATGGACTAGTTTTTCCAAATCCTGCTGAGACATCAGTCCTTTAATTCTTGCTATATTCCTCAGGTGATAGTAGGCTGTCTTTGTAATTGTCTTAATATGGCTGTTAAAACTCAGGTACTCTAAGGCACATTATTGTGTGTATGTGAACATAATACTATAAATGGCAATGTACTACCCAGTAATAGCATATCACAAGATGTTGGGGGGTCTAAAAAAGTAATATTTCTTTACCTGAATCAGACTTACAAGCTCCTTTGAGTGTTATTAATAAAAATAAAACCCCATTAATAATGTAATTTAAAGCCACCATGCTTTGACCTTTCCACCCAGTCCCTCTCATAGCATAGCAACCCTGCGGATGGTAGCGTTTGACATTTCAGGCTCAGACAGCGACTCAACTGGAACAACAGATAGAGAGCAGCAGCCTCACGGAGTCCAAACATCATCACCATCACTTCTAACATGTTTACACTAATGCTTCCATGTGTTCAGACAACAAACATACCTGATTGGATTGATAGTTGTGTAATAACTGCTTGATTTATTTCACAGATGTGTTTATTCATTTCATCATAAAAACATGTTGGGAGACACTGACAGCTGACTGATGTCAATGCACCGCTGCCAAATGATTGATTAGGTGAAATGTTTAATGAACCTCATGAGAAAATGATATTCAGCTGTAGCTTCATTTGTTATAAATGCAGTCAGGCATCCTGCAGGTCTTCTAATATTAAAGCTAGAGCTAGTAATCTTTTTCAAAAAACTTTTTTTTGTTGTTTCGTTTTGTTTTGTTTTGTTGTTTTTTGTTATTCTCTTAATCAATAAATCAAACGCTCTGGAAAAAAATCTGGTATCTGTGGCTGTCGCAGGAGTGTAAAACAACGTGCAATCATTTCATTTGGCCCAAAGGTAATGATTGGACGGGCTACCTGCCTGTCTACCTACATTCCTACCTAACTGCCTACGTGTGCATTCTGCTCATGCATGCATTGTTCGTCACCGGAGTCTTGGATAAAGTGCAGAGTCAAAACAAACATGAGCCAGGTGCATAGTTGACATGAGTATTTCAGTGGTTAGATACTGGAAAACACAGTAGAACCAGGATTGATCTATGTAGCATATTTTTGGTCACTGGACGTTAAGCATTTCATATAATCCAACCTTTTCCCTTTATTTATTTATTTTTTTATGCGACACTTTTGGAATCCAGAGCAGTGAACTGGAACAGGACCTGAGGACTGCTCTGTTCTCACACTAATCTGCATTGTAAAACAGGACCCAGTGGGCAAATGTCTCTCTCAAGGTGAACTGGGCTCTGAGGTATAGTGGTCCACTGACCCACTGCTACTCTCTGATCTAGTTTAAAGGTATACTATGTGGCATTGTTGGTTGACGTTTATAGACAGCATTCAAAGTTGGCTCCTCCTCCACTGCTCAAAGAGGAAGAGAGAGAGAGAGAGAGAGAGAGAGAGAGAGAGAGAGAGAGAGAGCAGCTGTGGTTGAGTGAATGAAGAGAGGGAGCGGCGTTAACACATCCACACCTCAGCACAGCCCTGCAGGAAGGTGCCGCATTGCCGGATTTTGAATGAATGCAAGCAAAGCGCACACTTTATCATGTCACTGAGGCCTGTCTGTCACACACACACAGTGCGTGCTAGTTTGACCAAGCCGAGTGTGTGTGTGAGGCTCTGCCAAGCCCCCAGGAAGAGCGCCAGGCTTTGAAGCAAATTTGACATAGTGGCCAAACCGTGGAAATACAACCTCTGGGTCCATCACTTGATACAATTGGGCCCAAAAAGAGATGTCTGTAAATCAGCAGATAATATTTTTGAGGTGAATCAACTTCCCAGTACGAACACTCTAATAGCCCTTATTTAAATCATTAGGCCCTAAAAGCTGTGAAATGCAGTAATAGCTGAATCCAGAGTTATTTTCCTTCCTTCCTTCATGAATGAGACCCAGAGGCTGGACCTCGTTCTGGGAGGCTGTTTAAAGGAAACACAGGTGTGCATGCTTTTTTATGAAAACATGTTTTTATTGGCACAAAGGGACAGCAAATACATGACGGCAGAGAATAGTATATCCGGTATACGGTATGATATTACAACCCGATCACATGGGAAGGCGTATAAATAGCATGTCATTTCTGTGTATCATGATGCACGTGTCATTTACATGCCACAGGCTTAACCTTGTGAAATGGCTTTTAACGTGTCATTTAACACCATGTCGTTTAAGCAACAAGTTAGGTTTAGTAAAAACATCATGGTTGGGCTTAAACTATGTACGTAAATTAAGTAAAATATGCATGTAAACAAAGTAAGTACGGAAAATTCTTCATTAACATAACTTCTAAATAACTCACCAACCATTTGGGACACAAACACCGGTCTGGAACATTGGTCTCCCAACACATTCTCATCCCAACAAGTAATGCTGCTTGCGCTAGTTGTTGCGCTGCCATAAAAATAAGTGGAAAATATATAGTCATAGTGTCTCAAAAATGAATGTGCTAATTGATTTATTTATGATATAAAGCTGCCGACAGACAGCCTTGAACATTTTTAAATGAATGACAGAATGACAGCTCTGTCACACAGACATTGCTTTTTGCGCATTTCACGCTGCCTTTACCAAGTCACAGCAGCTCCATTGTGCAGTTGCATTATACTCTGTCATTTGCACTTATATCACATTCAATAACAGATGTTAACAGTCCTGTGACAGCATTGATCTTGGCTTGTTGGATCAAACTAAGCCCGGAGGGAAGTAACTATCTTATAGACCCAATATAAATCTAGCAGAATATGCCATTTGGCTGCTGCTCTGTTGGTTAGGTTGTCCCTAGAGAGAAGTCATTTTACTATAAAGTCATAACAGAGTAGCAAATTAGATAAATTAGACTGAACCCTCCGTCCCTCCGTCTCCGGCAGAGGTTCAGTCAGTTTAGCTGAAGGCGCACAAATAATCAGCCTCTCTCTCTCTCTCTCTCTCTCTCTCTCTCTCTCTCTCTGTCTGCATCTCCACTTTTTCTTGAGGCATACACACAGACATTGAGGCACACAGACCCTGTTTTACTTTTGTCTTTATTTTTGCATTAATTCCCATAACCACACAGTTCTTTCTTCCAGGCCTTACTTGTCTTTCTGTATATACCTAAATGCATTTACATGCACTTTCAACTATTGGAGAGGAAACTTAAGTTGACTGAGGCAACTTTTTATTCATGTTCTTCTGCAGCGACCTTCCTCCAAGTCACAAACAATGTTAAACTCCACTGAAGGCGAAGCCTCACTGCTGGGAAACTATAATCAGGAAATGTTATGTACGGCCAATGATGTGCTGATGAAAGAACATCCAGGCAATTAAAATAAAACCCCCCAAGTACATCTGAAAGGCTAACCTAAGCCAAATGACCTTTACTTTCAACCAAATGTAGCCTGGTTTTGACATAGATGCATACTTCTACTCTGAACCTCCTTCTGCAAGAACTTAAGAACAGCAGGCTTCTGATATGGAGATTTTTGGTTATATTTATTAATTTAATTATTAATCAGAGTTTAGTATACTTTATGAGACTGTTTCTATGAGACTACATTAATTGGCTATCATTTTCTCTTTGTTTCAAAGACTGGTGCCCCGAGGCGATTTAATGTAAATGAAATTGCAACACTGATCAGCTGTTCAGGAACCGAAAACTGAGTTTCCGACATCAGGATTGGTCAACTCAGAGTTCAGGCATAGGCTCAGAGTTTGTTAAACCTGCTTCCTGAGACGGGGCCCAGGTCTGGGTGGTACCTAAACAATCAGTGTAAAATTAAACTTCTGCATTACATGAATGTTTTTATTGGCATAGCAACCAGTTTTCTCTATGTAGAACATTATTGTATTGCATATTATTTCTGTTGATATGGTCAATGGAAACTGACATCAATCCATTGTTTAGGGGGGTTGTGTATTTATCATTATTTCTTTTATTTACTAGTATTTTGTGATTCCCTTATATATTTGATCATCATTCCCATGTAAGATGGCATTAATTGCTTCCTGACCTTCACAGTAAAATGGGTGTTTGAAAGTGCTGTGTCTGTTTGTGTCACATCAGGCCTGCGGACTGGACCACAGCTGAGCAGACAGGCAGCTGCAGGCCAGACTGACCTCACTCCATTATCATTTGCACCTCCCAACAATATGTCAGCACAATGTGTGTGATCTCGCACGTCGACTGGAGGCGTCATATTCTGGCTGCTGAATCGATAAACAACTGTTTTTCTACACAATAGTGTTGAACTTGGAATTACATACAAAATTGGATTTAGTTCTTTTGGTGTGTGGTTTTCTTGTACACCACTGACTTTAAAACTTGGAGTAGAACTCGGAAACTATTTAACTCAGGAACTTCAAATTCAATATGATGTTTGACAGTGTGGTCTGGTTGTGCCTTTTGGCGGTTAGAAGTCCAGGGTGTCCAAAACTTTTAATGTTTTTCCAAAAGGGCAAAATCTTTGCCACTCTCCCAGCAGACGAGTTCAAGTGGAGTCACAAGTCCTCCTTTTCAACTTGAGTCTGAGACAAGTTTAGTCTCAAATCTACATCTCTGGTGTATATTTACTCTTGTAATTTACTAATGTTAGAATGCTAACATGCTAAACTAAGATGGTTAACCTGCTAAATATCTAAATAATACATAGCAGCTTTTGCCACTGGTTCTGCACATACAGTCTCTGTTCTTTACTATTATACATTTCCTATTAACTTATATTTTATGTCAGCTGTAACATAAAAATATCAATCACCGAGCAAGTCAAGGCATTTACAATTTACCCTCTGTCCACGTTCTCACAACACACAGAGACACACAGAGAAACACAGAGACACACACTGCAAAGAGGTGGCCTCTGGCCTGTGTCTGTGTTTGATGTCTTAATGTGATGCAGCCGTGGCCCGCAGCACACTGCGCTGCGTGGCCGAATGTGTCAAACTGACATTTACGCAAAAGTTGAGTGAGAGACAGTTTGTTAACATTTGGCTTTGGCTGCTGGTGATGTTCAGCTGAGGGCGTCCTGTGATTACAGTTCCACCAAACTGCTTTAGTGCCCTTAGAGGAAGCAGCAGTAGTCTGTAGTTGAGTCAGTGGTACACTGAACTGACATGTGCTGCTGAGTGTGTGTGTGCCTGAGCAATGTTTTAGATAAGTCCTCCGAACTAAATGTCAAAATATGTCATTTGTCATAAGCCTTAATCATATTAGTTTTTTCTGATCTGACATTCTGATGGTGATCCTCACCATCAGAATGGACATCAGATCCTTGCAAAACCAATCACATGTCTGTCCTCTGACGCCTCTGTTCAGGTTTGGTCCAGTTTAGGCATAAAGTA
The DNA here is from genome assembly GCA_916701665.1 of Sebastiscus tertius. Classification (NCBI taxonomy): domain Eukaryota; kingdom Metazoa; phylum Chordata; class Actinopteri; order Perciformes; family Sebastidae; genus Sebastiscus; species Sebastiscus tertius. The sequence continues at coordinate 6,975 of CAKAOH010040946.1, forward strand.
GATTATTCAGCATTGTACATTGTCAGATTTGTGCTGGACAGTTTAAAAAAGGATCCAAATCAAAGCAGCAGAACCAGAGATATGGTCTTTCAGCAGCTGTGGCTCAGAGGGTAGAGCAGGTCGTCCCCGGCTCGATGTGTCCTTGAGCGAGACACTTAACCCCAAATTGCTCCTGAAGGCTGAGCCATCGGTGTGTGAATGAGTATTTAGATCAGATCCTGATGGGCAAAGTTGGCACCTTGCATGGCAGCCTCTGCCATCAGTGTGTGTGAACGCTGACATGTAGTGTAACACTATTAACGGCACTGTCAATTTTCACATATTCCAGCACTTATTACTATTAATTTTAATAATGATAAATCAATACTCTTCAAACAAGAATTCTCACATAATAAGCAGCACTCAATTCATTCTCAAATACAGAGGCTTTGTCACGGCCGTCGACGTTCTGTACCGCCACACACGGCCCCCGTTAGCGCCAGTATGAAACGCACGGGGCGTTCCATTAACTATAATGTAAACCCATCCACGGCAACAATAAATGCTCTGAGAAAGTGCGTCGGGAGCGTGGTGACGTAGTTTAAAGAGTGAAAGAGACATATCGGGCGGGTGGGAGGGGAGGTGGATGTGTTCAACAAATGGAAGGCTTTCATCCAGGATACCGCTGTTCCTGTCCCGTTTTCACAACGCTCAGCGTCCTTTTCACTATGAACGTAGTAGTTTTAAGACCAACCGTTTAGTTATTTCCTAAACCTGACTATAGTGGTTTTCTTGCCTAATCCTTAAGTGACGCCAAGGGTGACTATAGTGGTTTTGACTGTGAAAATGGCATGACACCAAGAACCGTGACACTAAGGGCCGTTACACCAAGGGGTGTGACACTAAGGGGCGGTACAAAAGGGTGGTTGAAAATTTCGATGCCTTGTCATCTGCTTTAACTACTGCTGCTCCACTAAAGGTTAAAAAGAGGTTGACTAACAAATAATAATAGTGTTAATGAGATCAAGAGAATCTGAAAGGAAATGGAGGAAATCTCACTGTTCACTGTAAATATATACAAAGAAGCCGTGATTGCCTACATTAAAGCAACACGTCTGGCAAGAAAGGATTACTTTTCCAAGACTACTTACAGAGAATGCTGAGTACCAGCTACTCAACACTGCCCCCACCCCTCCACAATTCTCTGCATCGGAATCTGAAGTTGCATTGTTCTTCAATAACAAAGTAACTTCACCTAGAGCCAGTGTTACTGCTGATGTGAACACAGATGATCTCAGCAAATCCTGTAAAAATTATGCAGTCATGGGAAAATCCACCTGTATCACACTAACTGACCTCTGAATGTAACTCCTCCAACTCATGTACTGATCCTGTACCTACAGCATGTTTAAGCGGATGTTCGACAGTGTTTCAAGTCATGTCCTGAAGATTATCAATATGAAGTATTACATATAAATCTCTTCAACCAGGCATCTACCCTAGTTCACTTCACTTCAGGCCTTTGTGTGTTTTCCCACCAGTTTGGATGGTCTGACTGCCCTTATTAGTTTCACCTGTCTCCTATTTTCCCTGCAGTCACCTGACCTCCTGCTCACCTGTTTTCACTCCCCTAGTTCGTCTGTCTCTATGTGTACCAGCCCGGTTCCTTTGTTCTTTGTTGGTTTCTCTTCATCTTTTGTTTGGAATTCTGTTCCCTGTTCGCCTGCTGTTTCCTGCCTGTTGTTTAGACTCTAAGCCTGTAAACCACTTCCATTAAAGCATAGCATTATTCTTGCTTGCCTCCTCATCCTTTTTCTGTGTTTGGGTCCTTCCCCTGCTGCTAAAGAAGCACAGAGAAGACTCTGTGTATGTTTGTGTAATTACAATCAAAACCATGTAACGTAGTGACAAACGAAGGAATTTAGTTTTCAGGTTGTGATGTTTCCAGGTTGTAGAATCTTAAACAGATTGAGGCAACAGAGGAGAAGCGCAAGCTGTTACTGAATCAAAGCCATCTTTCACCTTCCTTGGGGGGGATTCACAGCTACATAGAAGATACAGATATCATATGAAACTAGAAGACCTAAAGAATCCATGTTACCATGTTACCATGGTAACAACTATGTCAACGCTCCAAAGTTAGGCAAAACTTTGGCGAGGAAAAACTGGTATGGCTATTTTCAAGGGGGTCCCTTGACCTCTGACCTCAAGATATGTGAATGAAAATGCCTTTTATGGATACCCACGAGTGTCCCCTTTACAGACATGCCCACTTTATGATAATCACAATGCAGTTTGGGGAAAAAAACATAGTTTTTTGAATGTAGTATAAATATGTTATTTTCCGCCTATGATGTGTTTGAATATTTCTGCATACTGAGGTCCCTAAACAGTCTTTGAATTACACAAATTGGGTCTCACTGTAAAGCTGAGACTCTTGTGGAGCCAATGAGCCCAACTGTATTCATGTGTGAGGATGTTAATCCCCATAGTAGCCATTTCATTGACCTCACTGTATAAAATGACCTGTGGTGACCTCTAGGATAATCACAGCCTCATGAAACTTTACAGCCACAAACTAGAGACCTACAGCATTCAGAGGGTGGATGGTTTTCCTAGCTAGATTGACAATAAGGGGGTTTCTGAGCAGTTTACACAACAGAAGTGCTTGTCCATCCAATCACCGAAAAATGCAATTCTTGCAGAAATCTCCAAATGGCAAAAGTTTTTGATCCCAAATCGCAGCTTGGCTTTTTCTATGGTGTTCCTCAAGGTCTAAGTGTCTTAATGTGGTATTTTGGAGGGATTATTGATAATTGTTATCAATTCTCAAGTGGTAAAAAATGGTTAAATTTAGCACCAAATCTGTGTAAGAAATAGCATCAACCAAGAAATTGCTGCAACAACTTATGAGACTTGAAATAATGTTATTTTGATTAATTAATTCATTAATTTGTGTTCATTTGATTCACTTGATACTCCCCCTAAAGACCCTCTCTACCCCCTAAAAAAGATAAAAACAGGTCTATTGTGGGTCTCAGAGGACAAGCCAAATGATAGTGATCACCGTCACCCACTCCCACTGACTGCTGCCATGCCATGCAAGTTGACATTCACATATCACATGCATTGTTTTATCAACAACGTTGTTTCAGAACCATGGACAGCGCTGTCTGCTGTGTGTAAGAGTGCTGCGCTGTCTGTAGTACTGAAATGGACGAGAGGGAGAGGAAGAGAGAAATGATTGTATTCTTTGATTTTGAAACAGTCGCCTTATGTTATCTGTTGTTATTATAGCCTTTCTGAAGGTATTGCATGATTCATTTTATTTATTTCTTTATGAAAAAATTGCCCCCACGCAATTTGAAACAGCCCCCTCAGTCACTTCATCCTGGCGCCTGGCCTGGGGGGGTGTCGTACTAAAAAATATTCTCCATCTACTCAATAGTAAAGACCTATGTCTGTGTCAATGCATATGCCTCCCAACCCCCTCGGCGTGCTTTGAAATCCCCCCCTGTTTAGATGCCTGCCATGGTCCATGAATCTGTCTACACACACAGACACACACACACATACACAATGAATATGCATTATTCAGTTTTTCAACATCCAGCTGAGAGTGAGTCTGTTTTATAATCACCAACACAGAATGGTTTCATTTGCCCATCAGGGAGTGTGGTAACGCTGGGGGCTCCGTGGCTTCCTGTTTGTGTGTCAGTGCACTTGTCTGCACGGATTGTGTTCATGAATCTGCTTGTGTTATGCAGCAGCGCTTGTGTCTGTGCTTGTGTGTTCTCATGTGTCTGAAACTCATCAGCAGGGTGGGCGAGCTCCTGGGAATCAACACGGGCACTTTGTTAGCTGCTAGCTTAGCCTGCTGAGACAAGGGGATATGAGGAGAAGTTAAATCCTGGATCTGTGGAGATAAGGATTAGCTGATCCTGACAACAGAAGGCAAGTCGTGCCTCTGTGATAGAATAGGAGAAGTAAAAATGGGCACCAGCCAACTTTTAGATGGCTCTAACTGTAGAGGCTCTTTGTCACCCAGAAACTGAACAGGGAGGGGACCCCTGAGCTTGAATTCATTTGAAACCGGAGGCCAAATGATGTCAAATCTGTCAGGAATCCTGTCAATGTAGGATTGCCTCTCTGTGTTGGCCAGCTCCAAGCATTCATTTGGACATAGGTGAAGTGTACGTAAGAGCTGCAGGCTAAACAAGAGCAAACTTTTCAGCAGTTTGTATTCCTCGTATAGAGCTCAACAGTGAAAATCCCATTCATATCCTGATTATTATCAAATAATCAATATCAATAATGTCGTAATCATTCAAGGTAGACTTGGAAAATGGTAAATGGACTTACATTTATATAGCGCCTTTCTAGTCTTCCACCTCTTTACACTACATGTCAGCAGTCGCACACACACATTCATACACTGATGTCAGAGGCTGCCATGCAAGGTGCCAACCTGCCCATCAGGATCTGATCTAAATACTCATTCACACACCGACAGATCAGCCTTCGGGATTTCAAACCGGACCAACATGGCAGCTCGTTTGGAAACTTTCTCTTATGTCATGAAAACAGTTCACACAAATGTGTTTCTGAAAACATTTGGGGTGGGAAATAAGGCACGGTGTTGATGAATCTGTCTGCATTTTACATCAACAATGGTTAGTTTAAACGTTTCCAGGAGTGGCGAGTCACCATTCACAATGGTTTATGGGAAGAGTAGTTCCATCACTCTTAAAATAATTATCTACACAGTACATGTAACTTTGCTTTTTTTTTTCTTTTCTTTTTCCAATATTTTAAAATCAAATGTTTTATGGTCACAATTCATCTCTTAGCTGGTCGGCTTGGTTCCATGCTTAAAACTCTTTATATTAGGAATTTGTGAAATGTCACTTTGAACGGGAAATTCACTTCTGGAACTGGAGCTGTTCAAAACGTGGGCGTTCAATTTTGAGCTCTATTAGGTGAGACTGCCGACCGACAGGAAACACCTGCTGGTGAAGGCCGAGATGTCAGACAGATACTTCCAAACGTGGACCAGTAACAGCAAAACTTTCTAACTGCTTAGATACCGCTAGAGTTAAGTAAATAGGCCTAAACATGTTTTGTTGTACTTCTAATTTGGATGAACCATCCCCTTAAAAATGGATTCTTTGCAACTGATCACTTAATGCATCGATAATATACAGTAACATCTGTCATTAGACCCCGACTGCCTGGTAAACGGCCACGTCCAGTTTATAACATAGTCTCTCAGTTAAAACATTGTAGAAGCTGAGATAACCCTGATGACACTGAAGACAGTGTACAGCATGATGCATACAGTATCTGTCTGTATACATACCGCTGTAGACATTTAGGGTATTCTCAGCTATACGATTCAAACTAGAATGGCACTCGGAGAGCGCAGACCTCCTCCAAGGTGCCTGACTTTAAAAACAGATCACAGCTCACAGCTGGCGGTACCGTGAGGTGGTCGGCTTATTATTAACACGGTGTGTTTCCGTGTAACGTATCGGCGGATGCCTCTCTCATTCAACACACATCCACACACTTATCACACAACACACTCTCAGAAGGAGGAAGGAGGCTGGGTCACCTGTCATCAACTTGTCATCAGTTACACTGCTCATGTGTTATACCCTGTGGTCTTAATGCTCAGGCTGATCGGAATTCTTAAAAAAAATCCTGATTCCCGATCATGAAACGGATCGCCACCAAAATGTAATGGATTGTTCATTGTGCCACACTCCACCCCTCCAAAGAATGTAATTCAAATCCATCACAAACTTTTGAAGTAATCCTGTTAACAGACAGACAGACAATCAGATGGACAGACAGACAAATACACCAACGCCGGTGAAAACATAACCTCCTTCCAAGGTCAAAGTCCTCATTCAGTCATATCAACACAAAACAATAGAGATCACTAGACTTACAATACCCTTGCACAGAATATTATTATTATTATAGGCACTATACTTAGAGCATAAATATCTAGCTATGGTCCTATAGGATTTTAGTTTTAGTTCAGTTTTACTTAAGATTTAAGTTATGTTTTTATTATTTTATTTATCTACATCTGCAAGTTTCTTATCTTGTTTCTATGTGATGTTTGTGACATGACTACATTTTTGCTTTGGAATTTGTGCGTCACTCAATTCAATTAAATTCAGTTCAACTCAACTCAATTAAATTAAATTAAATTAAACTAAATTCAGTTCAATTCAATTCAATTCAATTCAATTCAATTCAATTCAATCCAATTCAATTCAATAGGCTTTATTGTCATGTTACCAAAGCACAATGAACGAAATAAACAAAAAGAAGTAATTCCTTCATTATTCAGCCCCTCTTCTGAAAGACATAACCTGCATTAAGATGATTTGTCTCTAACGGAAGGAGATAAAATAGGAAATGTCTCTCAGTGTGTCAGTAATGCTTCCTCATCCTCTTCCCTTGAGGCTGCTGCTGAGGGATTTATAATTCATACATAAAGATTGAATGATTATTGTTGCAGTCTTAATCCAAATTGCAACAGGCTTTTGCCCCGAACTTGTTACGTCACCAACTCCCCCCCACTCTCTCTCTCTGGTCACAGACGAACATAAACCGCTGGAAGCCTCTCTCTGCTCGGAGATGCGCCTCGTCCAGTCATCACGCCAAAACCAATATTCCCCCTGTCAGCTGTGTGACGCGGAGTGAGACTGGCAGCGCGCTGACCGCTGCAGGCTGAACCAGCTTTAGGGTTACAACAAGTCTCTCTCTCTCTCGTTCCTTTAGTCCTGTTGTTGAGTGACTCTGTTTTTGGTCCACTCTCTTTTTTTTGCCGGCTTTCAGCTCTCACCACCTTCCACCATTACGTCCCAAAGCAAAACGGACTTCTTAGCGCTCGCGTCTCGGACTCTCCAGAGGAAGAGGATCGTGGCCGCGGTGGTCGGCATCGTCATGGTTTTAGCTCTTATCATCGCGATCCCTCTGCTGGTCCAGACCTCCAAGACCGAGGCGCACTACGAGATGATGGGCACCTGTCGGATGATCTGCGACCCCTACAACCCCAAACCCAGCGCCACGGCTCTGGAGGTCCTGCAGGACCTGAAGGACCTGAACGCGGTCCCCTCTCCAGCCTTTGTTCAAGGGACTAAAGGAGAGCCGGGTCGGCCGGGGAAACCCGGACCGAGGGGGCCTCCGGGCGAACCGGGGCAACCGGGTCCGAGGGGGCCTCCGGGGGATCGAGGAGACTCTGGGAAGACTGGGTACCCCGGGGGGGTGGTGGGCACGGCGCGGACAGAGACCGGAGGAGAGCTCGGGTCTGCCGTCATCAGCGGGGCAAAGATCGCCTTCTATGTGGGTCTGAAGAACCCTCACGAGGGGTACGAGGTGTTGAGGTTCGACGACGTGGTCACGAACCTGGGGAACCACTACGACCCGACCACCGGAAAGTTCACCTGCCAGGTGTCCGGGATTTACTACTTCACCTACCACGTGCTGATGCGCGGAGGAGACGGGACCAGCATGTGGGCTGACTTGTGCAAAAACGGACAGGTAAATATATCACCTTAACACGTGCGCTATATGCGCGTGCTGGTTAGACAAAGTAATTAAGGTTCCTGTCTGGTGTGTGGAGCAGCAGCTCTCCATTACGCACCAGAGCCATGGAGAGCTTTTACGCACTGCAAATAGGCTGATCTAAAACCCATAAATCCATAAATCCACGACTGAGTGGATGTTTGGTCAATAAATCTCTAACATGCTGAATGCTCGCGCTCTGTCAACAACTGTGACATCATGTTTGTTTATGATAGGAGTTATTTCAGGCTCCGCGTGCACCTGTGTTCGGTCGGTCCTGCTGTAAATTAAACATGCGCCTGCCTGCAGGGAGTGTGTGTGTGTGTTCGGGGGGAGTCATACATATGCTGGGTAAAAGCTCCCTCCCTCTCTCTCTCTCTCTCTCTCTCTCTCTCTCTCTCTCTCTTTTAATTTGCAGCAGCTCTCCGTTACGCAGCAGAGCCATGGAGAGCTGGAGAGCTTTTGCGCACTGCAAATAGGCTGATCTAAAATCCATAAATCCATGACTGAGTGGATGTTTGGTCAATAAATCTCTAACATGCTGAATGCTCGCGATCTGTCAACAACTGTGGCATAATAAAAAAAGGGGAAAAGTCCAGAGTGCTCGGAAGTTCAAATCAGTGTGATGAAGGTGCTCTTTGGTGGACACAAAGTACACAAAGGTACACAAAGGTTAAAAGAAAGGGGGGAGTCCAAGGCACTCTTCTGCCAAAACAATATAAAAAGCCTTTATTCAATTGGCTATTTCATGATGAAATGCTAAAAACACCCTGAAGAAGGCTGTTTGTGCCACTACGCGTGGGTTGTTGTTACCCAATCTTACATGCACCACTATTGTTTTTAGCATTTCATCATGAAATAGCCAATTGAATAAAGGCTTTTTATATTTTTTGCCAGAAGAGTGCTCTGGACTCTCCCCTTTTTTGAACTGTGACATAATGTTTGTTTATGATAGGAGTCATTTCAGGCTCAGTGCGCACCTGTATTCGGCCGTGCGACTGCCTGCAGGGAGTGTGTGTGTGTGTGTGTCATCATCCTTTTTTGTCCATCATTCTCTTTTAAAACATCATCTTTTTATCCATCACTCTATTAAACACCATCCATTTATCCATCATTCTTTTACTTCTCTCTATCTACCTATTTATATTTATTTTTACATTATTTTATCTTATTCTTTTTAATCTTGCCTCAATTTGATTTGCACCCTGACTGACAGCCAGCCACCCCCACCACCCCTCTCAAGCAGCACACACACAGTCACATGATATTGATCTTGCCCAAGTTATGTTGGCTTTTTTAAAGTTGTGTTTCTTTTTATTTATTTGTTTATTTATTTTTCTTTCTTTAATTTATTTTTCTCTCCATTTTGTTTTTTCCATATTTCATTTTATTTTATTTTGTTATGAGGAAAGGGAAGAAAAAGGAAAAAAAAAGAAGAAATTCCTCAACTGACCGGCTCTCTCTCCCTCTCTCTCTTAATTCTCAGGTGCGCGCCAGTGCCATCGCGCAGGACGCAGACCAGAACTACGACTACGCCAGCAACAGCGTCGTCCTGCATCTGGACTCCGGGGACGAGATTTATGTTAAACTGGACGGTGGCAAAGCGCACGGTGGGAACAACAACAAATACAGCACGTTTTCAGGCTTCCTTTTGTTCCCGGACTAACATGGGATAATAAGCAGCTCTCCATCCTGCCATGACAGAAATAAAACCTCAGTTCAGAGTCAACACTGTTGATCAGACCGACAGGAGGAAGTGCAACCAAGCACTTCATCTCATAGAACTAATCCATATAATTCCACTTATTTCAACAATAGTTCACATGCTTTGCTGGTTTTCTTTAGCAAAAAAAAAAACACAAAGCAGATGTCTCCACTGTGGCATGTTCAAGGACCCCTTCTGAAACAGGTTGTTCTGCTTTGGAAATAAGTGAAATTATGATGATAAATTCAAATAAGTATTCATAAATACTGTATAATAACCTCAGAGTTATTTCCCTTCATTTTTCTGAGACTCTGCTACAGATGAACAGCCTTCACGCAATGGATTCACAGTCTATATTTGCAGTGCAGGTGTTGTAGCGTTTTTCTCTCTTTGTGCATTTTGTGGAGTTGAAGTTGTTCATTGCCCTGGAGAGGGGTGGGGGGTGCACTGACACTGAGCTGAAAAGGCCTAGCTGACAACCCCCCTATACAGAAGACATTGCTGTGTGACGTCATGCTATTTTGCTTGAAAGTGTGCCTCACAAAGATATATATATATACATATATATATATATATATATATAAATGAAAATAAGCTGTAGCCTACAGTAAACTGTCCACCCAGTGTTGTCTTCATATTCCACTTTAAACGTTGGTCAATGATTTCAATAAATTATTATGATTTGTAAGTTGGTGTGGGAGTTGGCTATCAGTAGTCTGAGTGGAACTCAGGCCAAATGTTTCTGATGATCAGAAGAAATGTGATTGCACATCAGGATGTAGGTTTGACTGCTGGTTTTACAGCAGACCAGCAGGCAGATCATTCTGTGTGTGACATATGGCAGTGCAATGTAATAAGCACCTTCACTCCAGTATACACTTGCGTAGAGTTTCGCAGTACTGAGTATTTCCGTTTTATGCTACTTTATAGTCTTGACTTACTTGCCTTAAAGCTCAAGTGGGCGAGATTGGATCAAATATAATTAAAAAAAGTTATTTTTATAAAACGGTCGCTATATCGTGACAACAGTACATGAAATGTGCCTCTGTGTCCTCCAGTGCTCCTAATGGCATCTGCAAGATTTTACAGACCGGAGGAAAACAAGCAGTAAGAGCTGACCTGAGATCTGCATCTCCATCTGCTGTCTATGAGAGCCGGCTGTCAATCACTCGCAAACTCTGACCAAACGGTCAAACTAGGCAGCGCTGATCAAATATGAATCAATATTCTGTTCCGTTAATGCCTATTTCTCTCCTCAGATGTTCTCAGAATCATCTTGTAGTGCACGGTTTAGCTGTAAAATGAGAAAGTTTGTGGCGCCGCCGCCACCGCCGCCGCCATTATGAACTCTGGTGAAGGAACGCCAAGTTCCGGTCACATGACCGGAGCACAGCCAATAGGAACGCTCTCTCAATGAAATGACCTGTGATTGGTCAAAGTCTCCCATCATAGGCTAGATGTTCTAAAGCCTGAAAACAGAGCCATGATGAGGAGCAGAAGTCTAATTATCTCTCAGAACACTTGAATTACAATATGCTGAAAGGTTATTATGGAATTTTTGCCCAATGATGCCAAAGATATACTGACTACTGAAGCTTTAAGCCTTTTTATTCCACTGACGACCCCTCACCAATTTCTCCTGTCTCATGCTGCCCTTGCCAGTTATTGCCAGGTGTGTCCGCTCTGTTTCATTTTGGCTTCAACGTCCCTCCGCGTTTATACGTCTACTGCATCACAATTCAGAGGGAATTATTGTACTTTTTATTTCACTTAATTTATTTGTTATAGTTGCTTTGCAGATGATGATCTTACATAAAAACAAAAAACACATGATAAAGTAAATTGTTGAAGATTAAAGTGGTTCCCAGCTTCTGTGGCTTGTGACCTCTCAGAAACAGCTGGGGCCACTCGTCATGTTTCAGATTCTGTGAGGCGTTAGCAGTCATTTCTCCTCTAAACTTCCCATATGGTTTCATTGAAATATCAGTTTGAGGCCCAAAGATGTCAAATTATCAGATATTTTTCAAAAAAGCAAAGATTAGAAAGATGACAAATTTGATTTGACAAAGTTTTTTCTTCTTTCTTGTACTGTTAATTATCTCACAATGTTGTGTGACCCTTTGGAGAGGACTATAGGTTAGCTACATTGCTACATTTTACTGACAATACTTCTGTACTTTTACTTAAATGAGAGTTTGAATGCAGAACGTTTGCTTGTAAACTCCACTGTTGTCATGTTAACATGAGTATGTTTACATTGTTGTACTGGCACGAATCTGAGTACTTCACCACTAGAGATCTAAAGATGGAGAGTTTACTGTGTGGGAACAAAAGAGAGATACAAGACGTGTGTGTGTGTGTGTGTGTGCACAGATAGATGGCCCTGTCCCGGCCACGTCCTGCTCGCATATTGTGTTGGACAGTGATCCATTCCTGCTCTGATAAATGTTGAGATGACGTTGTGTCTCAGCGCCTTGTGCTTTATGAGTGTCCCATAAATTAAGTCAACAGCTCAGCACGTCACGTTCTATTCAGGACGAACGTCTTCGTTAAGCTGCCTGGACTTGGCGGCTGCGGGACACTGACAGCGTGCTCGCACTAGTTCAGATCCTTAATGCGTAAAGCGTGACATCCTGCAGGTTAACATGCCTCATTCATTCACAGAGAGCTTTCAGGGGGTTAATCTTATTGAACATTTTGATGTCAGCCTCCCTTTTTCGCTTGTCACAGACGGATCCTCAGAGGGTCCTGCTGAGAGGTGCTGTGGTCATTCAATAGTGTCCTCATATCATCAATTGTCCTCTCGGCATTCTCAGAAGATGGTGTTTTGAACATAAACTGTGTGACAAGATGAAGTCAGGTGTGTAGTGAGAACTATGGTAGTAAAATATTCTAGTGTTTTCAACAAAGATTAAGCCGCATTATTGAAAAAAAAACTTATTTTGTTTGTGGTTGGAATCAAAAGTTTGAATGTTTATCAAAAATGAAAGGAGGAGAATAACGTAGAAACTATCGGGAACTTGTGTATAGTATAATAATATAATATGATAATAACTATAATAGGCTACAGCTCAGCAGACCTCAAGACCATGGACAGAGTAGACTCTGGCTGCTTTCAAGTGCTCCTCAGAAGCTCAGACTTCTCAATGTCATTGTCTTGTGCATCGAAGAAAATACACCCTGTATTTATTTTTTTTCATATTATTTTTCAATTTTTGTTATAATTAAAGGGGAACTCTGCCGATTTTACACATTAAAGTTTATTTATAGGTCTTGAGGAGTTTTACTGCATATGTTAAAAAAGGTAGTATAAAGCCTTTAGTGTCTCCAGAGGGAGCTGTGTGAAGTCTGATAAATGTCCTCTAGTCGGTTGCGGGGCGCTGTTTGAAGTGATCCTACCAGACTTCTGTAGCCTGCTGCTCATCTCTGCTTGAAGATAGAAGCTCCAGGCTACATTAGCAACTGCTAGCATACTACACCCGCATCTCCAAAGGGAAGTGTTGGCGGTCAAGTTGCATTGTGGGTAATGTAGGCACCAGGTTTTGACAAGGAAGAAGAATGTGTGCAATAAAAAAAAGACGATATCTCCGGTTCTGTTGCATCGGTTTTGATACTAATGCAAGACAGTGTTATAGGAGTGCAACGCTGGACCCATGGAATACTCTTTTAATTGAAATTCAACTAAACATAAAAAGAAAAGTAAAAGAACTGAGATATTAATATTATGATGATGAATATACCCCTGTAAATGCCCTAGAAGGCACCTCCACGTGAACACTTCAGCGCCACGGACAGAGCCTGTCATTCTCCCTCCAGCCAAAAGGGGGCACGGAGATGTTATACAGAGTTACATAACATAGTGTGGTCAACAGTGTGGTCACATTCTTCCATCCAGAGGGGGAGGACAGATTTCAGGTTTGTAATTTGAACCAAAATCATTTCATCCAATCAACTTAATTCATTGGCCTACAGGAGAAACAATCCATTCATGCTTTCCTTCCTACACAGAAAGCCAGAGGTCAGAAGACAGACTCTGTCACCTAAAACATGTAAATTCTTAATTTCATAACAATTTAAACAAAATATGGGCTGTCCAATTTGTATTGATACATTAGAGAATCTACTGTGGGTATATATAGGTCTATAAGGTGTATAAAAGAAAGTGAAAACTGGGGAAATCCTGCTACATCTTCAAAGGTCAAAGGTCAAAGGTCAACTTTGTTATCCCGCAAGGGGAAATTCATATATAAAATATATACTCTATGCATAGTGCAATCCAACAGTATTAATATACAGAGAAACACCGTCCAAACACAATCAAATTGCATCAAAATACACAGTTCAAACGCCTTATCCAGAATATATAGGGTGGGCTACAGCCTGTTTACCTCTCGTTTAGAAGTCTAATTGCCGTCGGCACAAAAGATTTGCTGTACCTCGTTGTTCTAATTTTTTGCTACAGGAATCCGCTATTTGATCTGCTACTCCTTTTCAATTTCTGATGGGGAGGATGGGGAGGATGGGGAGGACGGGTAGGATCGTTGAGGATCTAATCAGGTCTTGATGTTTTAACCAAGAAATTCTTCATTACAAATTTAGTTGTAGATATTTCTGGACTGAGATTCCTTTCTTTGTAATGACGGCTGCCTCAGTTGTTGTTGTTTTTGCTCAGTCACCTCCTCTGCCGCTGTCTCCAGCCATGTCTCACTTCCCCCAGGTCCATGTAAGCATTCTCCACCTGTCCACCAGCCACCCTCAGACTTTCCAGACTCCCACATCCACCTGCTCACCTGTTCACATCCCCACCTGCTGACACACCTGCCTCTCATTATCTCATCAGCTCTTCAGTGTGTAGAAGCAGCTCACAGCAGTTTGTCATGTTGTGCACTGTGTGTGTTCCAGCCATCTGTACCTGTTATTTGTGTTTCTGACCTGCTGCCTCGATCGCCCCTCTGGACTAGTTTGCTTGTCTGGACGACCTTCTCGTGCCTGGCTGTAAGTCTGAACATTGCCACGGCATGTCTACACACCCGTGACACCCATCAGTTTAGTTTCATATCCATTTACACCCTGGATAATAATAACAAAGAGAAAACTTGCATGTAATGAGGAACTGCCTATACCATCTCTTTCTGTGCTGTCTACTATCTCCCTTCTTGATTTTCTGTTTTAATCTCTTCACCCTCCTGAGCTTCACTCTTTTACATATCTATGTTACTCTCGACAGACAAAAGTTTGATCAGGTAACAGTAACTTGGAGATCCCTGGTCTATTTGGTCTCGAGGACATTTACAGAGATGATGCTGAATCTAATATACTGGGTGATTCTAAGCGTGAAATAATAGTTCCAAACATAATTATTCCAGTTACTATAATATGTCTTGTGTACAGGCGTACAGAACAATACCCACGAGCATAAAACCATCCTCACCAAGGAGCATTTCTAAAGCCCCTGTTACACAGAGATTCCGCAATAGTGCCGTAAAGAAGATCCATTACGCACAAGCTTGCAGTGTCCTTCAAATGAATTCATCAGAACAAGGTTTAAAGTTGATGCAGATAATCGTCGCAACTACACAAATGTAGAAACAACAGAGCAGCTGTTTTATGTTTGTGATACGATTCAGCATGATAGGCTGAGCTCCAAATCCAGAAAATATTCCTTCTATTTCAAAAATATCCACTTAGGAGTAAAAATAATATTTCTAGTTAATAGGGCTAATATCATCATTATCATAACAAAATACTATATAGGCTACATAAATGTTGTTTTTAATATTTCAATAATAATAATAATAATAATAATAATAATAATAATAATAACTTTATTTATATAGCACCTTTCAAAACAAGGTTACAAAGTGCTTTACAATAAAAGCAAAAGTAATTAACACCCAGAACTTAAAATCTAAACAACATAAAATCATAAAAGTTGTTACAACAATGCACCAATCATGTTTATTTTGGTTTTTTTCTATGTTCAACAATAACTACTGTGTTTCTATTTCCTATAAGTAATTTGTGTTTAATTGTACATTGGATAAATTGAAAACATCCTTAAGGAGGTGTGATTCTGTTTTGGACAGGAATCCTTGAATATTGTATGTATTATATTATACTTGAATTGAACAGCATTGAGTTTGTCACGCATTACGTTTACATGCACAAAATATTAAATTTTTGCTGTTATTCCGGAAAGACAATATTCCTACTATGCTTAGTTACATGGCTAATGAAAATGAATATTCCATTAATATTCCCATTTACATGCAGACGTGCTCGAATTAACATAACCAGTGGAGGACTTGTTTGACCGTGTGAACACAGCCTCCCTCTTTCACTCCTTCAACCTTGTTCTTGAAAAGGTCGGTGTTGTGATATTTGTGCATATCCAAAAACCTCCTGATATACAAGTCTTTCAGAATGTTTAAAAGTAGGTGTGTTTCTCCTTCCGACCAGAAATGTGGGCATTTCTTTAAGACATGGATCCAGTTGGTTTGTGTACAACGCACAGAGCTGACCATAAGGCTGTGGGGCTGTGTGTTGCATTATCATTACATCTATTTTAAGAGACATAATCCCCACATTTACCGGACCTCTGGGTGGGTTATGAGGTGGATTAAATTCTGTCACTCATCCTGTCTCTTGTCTTCTTCTGCCCATGTCTGTCCCAAGTCTCCTGATTCTCCTTCAGATTTCCCAGACCTGTCTGGAGTAACCTAGACCTGGACCTCAAGGAGGTGTTTAATAAGGGCCGTGCTACATTGCTACTCCCTCACTGACCCTATGACTGTGTTATTGACCTCCTCCCTGGGGCTACTCCTGCCAGGGCTGCTTTTAGTCACTGTCCGCCCCAGAGAGGGAGGCTATGAACAAGCACATCCAGGAATCCCTAGCCACTGGGATCATCTGCCCCTCCTCATCTCCTGCTGGTGATGGATTCTTTTTCGTGGAAAACAAGGATAAGGCTGTGCCCCTGCATCGACTATACAACTTAATCACCATTAAGAACAGCTACCCTCTCCCACTCATTTCCTCTGTGTTTGAACTGCTACCATTTTTTTCTAAACTAGATCTCCACAATGCCTACCATCGCATTAGGGAGGGAGAAGGAGTGAATGACATTTAACACCCCCAGTGACCATTATGAGTATTTGGTGATGCCATTTAGTCTCAATAATGCCCCAGCTGTTTTTCAGGCCCTGGTGAACGATGTTTTGGGAGACATGTTGTACCTTTTGGTTTTTGCGTATCTGGATCACATCCTCTTTTTTTCCCAAAATGAGCGGGAGCATGTTCTGACAGCAGTTGCTGGGAGAAATGTGAGTTTCATCAACAGACGGTCTCCTTCCTGGGTTTTGCCGTGTCCTCTGAGAGCTTTCAGATGGATCCAGCCAAGGTTAATGTGGTCTTTGTCTGCCCTGTTCCCTGCAATCGCAAGCAGATAAAGCAAATTTGAATCAGTGGTTTATCAGGAGCTTTAGCTCTGTGACTGCACCTCTCCTTGCTGTAACCTTCTCCACTACCAGATTCCAGTGGAACCCCTTGGCTGATAAGGGTTTTTGGGACCTGAAATGCCATCGGCACCTGTCCTCACCCTGCCGGACCTACTAGCTCCAGTTTGTCGTCAAGGTCTATGCTTCTGACAGGGGGTTGGGACATTACTCTCTCAATGCTCCCCCAAGGAAAATAATGTTCACCATTGTGCTTTTTTTTCCAGGAGACTTTCCCAAGTGGAGAGAAATTATGATATGGACAACCGAGATCTGCTAGCCCTTAACTTGGCGCTGGAGGAGGGGAACAGCCTTGTTCTTGGCATGGACAGACCACAAGAACCTGGAATACATCAGGACCGCCAGGAGGCTGAACTCTCGCCAAGCCAGGTGGGCACTGTTTTTTAATCCCTTTATCCTCACTCTGTTTTATCACCCTGGCTCCAGCAACACTAAGCCAGATATTCTGTGCCGTCTGTTCAAGCTGAACAGAACCCCGGGGACCCCGACCACCGTTCTGCCCCCCTCCGGCGTTGTTGGTGCAATCACCTGGGGCACAGAGAGTGAGGTTCAATTGAGTGTTTGAGCCAAGGAGATGGTTTCATGTTTTCCGTATACATGCCCTTCCTCAGGATGTGGTTTCTGACACAGGTCCCCAGTTTGCTTCCCAGTTTTGGACGTAGTTCTGTAGGTTAATTGGCACCATGGCCAGCCTGTCCTCTGGTTACCACCCCCAGTCTGATGGGCAGACAGAACGGTACTATCAGGATCTAGGGACAAGGCTCCGTTGTTTGGTGTCACAGAGCCCTTCTTGATGGAGTCAGCAGTTATTTTGGATTGAGTATGTCCATAACTCTCTTCAAGTCTCCGCCACAGGTCTGTCTCCCTTCCAGTGTGTCTACTTCTATCAGCCGCCGTTGTTCCCGGAGCTTGAGGGAGAGGTCTCCGTGCCGTCTGCCAGGGTACTGGTGAACCTGAGTGCTACAAGAGAGTTGCTGACAGGTGCCAAACTCCAGCTTCTCATTATCAGATGGGTACAACATTCATTTTGCTGATGACAGTTGGTGGGTTGTTAATGAAATCTGGGGATTTTAGATTTTTATCTATAAGTTAAATTACTTGCAAATTGTTTTAACAAGTTTTTAACTTGTGTACTCAGTTTATATTTTGAATTTATATGATGTGTTCATGCACTTTGCGTTTGATAGATCCCAACGTGTTCCCTGGTCCAGTGGAATACATAATCCCTAAAGCGTGGTCAGTGCCTCTAGACCTGGACCTCTAGAAGGAGGCATCCAGGAGGCATCTTGGTCAGATGCCCAAAATTGGCTCTTGACATTGCAAAGGAACGGTGTTCTACTCTGACCTCCTTCGGGTCCCCATGGGTGAGTAAACTCATATTGGTGTCCGGTATCTGTGATCTGATTCTTTCAGTCACTACCCAGAGCTTGTGACCGTAGCTGAGGGTTAGGATGTGTAGTAACTGGTGAATAGAGAGCTTCACATCAACAGAAACTTTTGTTTCTTTATGATGCAAATTTGTCAGAATTTCAGCTTTGACACAATGCATCGTCAAATATTCAGCCCACCCTTCTCTTTGCTGATTGACTTACTAAAAACTTTACAACAGGGGCAAACATTGCACCAGATACAGACGTAAATATGTAGAAAACCAGACTAGGAAAAACAAACAAGGCTAGATTTAATGTGATAAATGTTTCTCCTTTAAAAGGCACTTCGCTCCGTGACTGAAGTGCCTTTTAACTGGGTGACATTTCGCAGAATACACAAATCAGAGCTCTGAATCAAAGGTAAACCCTCTGTGAGTCGCTGAGGCACAAATCTCCATCTCCGTCGGCAGCTGTCAGACTTCATCAGACGTGCTCGTTTACTGTCACCCCTTCTCCGTCCCACAAGCCTTTCTGCTAAATTAAATGCAACAGGTTTTTTATGGCACGACACAAAAAAATGCGCCAACGGTGGGACTCCGCAGTGGCTGGAATAAAATACTCTATTTGTCGCTCTCCTGCCTCTCTCATTTAGCTTGCTTTCAGAGAGGCCCTGGGCAGGCAGGTGCATGCTTTATGTGTCTGATTGACACCTGAGCCAGGGGTCTGACACAGATTCCCTCTGCACCAGCACTAATAAAACAACAAGACGCTCTCTGTCACTTCCAGAAACAAACGGCGGAGCTGGACGGCGCTGCTGGCGAGCGTTGGGCATCGCATACTAACTTTTTCTGACAAGAGGCAACGGTTTAAAATAGGTTTGTCTCTCCGAGAGCAAACAGAGGGACTATAAGGCGAAAAGAGCACTTAGGGGAAACATTTCACTACAAAGAAATCCAATACGCTCCGAGAGGAGGGGGAAAGACTCGGATGGCGCATTACTACGGGAATGTTGTGGAGTTTGTTTTTATTTTTGTCTCTCCGAATTTCTTCAGGAAAAGGGGACCATGCTAATCGGCAGCAGCACACAGACCTAGCGAGTTTGCTCAGTGTCACTGAGATGACTAACCAATGAGTTACTGGCCAGGAATGACCCTCCTGCCCCTTTGCAGCAACACATATGTCACTTCCTATCGGCCTGCTTCAGGAAGGGGGGGGGACTTCCTGTGACAAGAAGTTTCTGCAGCCTGATGAGCTGCTGTGACGTGAAACCATCAGGACCAACGCCTCGAGGGAGATTAATGGATGTTATGAACATAAGGGAGAAAAAAAGAGGTATTGTCCAGGTTTTAAACACTTCTCTTCTCAGCTGTTTTAAGGCTCGGTCACACCGGAATATAAAAAGACAAACTTTTGTGGCAAAATCAATACATTTTCTTTCCTTGGAATTGCTGCTGTCTGGATTCTCTCGCAGAGGCAAAATAAATTCACACAACTCTTTCTCGTCAGGTTTCACTTTGTTGAACATTCAGATATGAATGTGACTTACTTTCATCTAAGTACATTTTTACACAAACATTTTTACTTTTAAAATTTCTTTAAAGTAACAATTTACACATGAGTATGACATTCTCGTACTATTTCCATCCCTGGTGGATGGTGTGCAGACAGTTATGATACAGGAGTCGGTTTTAATGTAAAGTGAATTAGCTGTGTGAATTTATATTCCCGTTAGTGTTCAAGCTCACAAGCTTGGGGTAGCAAATTAAACAGTAGAAAGAAGCAGAGCTGTTGTGACTGACTAGTCCTACCATGTTACAGCCCTGTGTCACTGGTGCTCCACAGTCTGTACAGCATAACTTCTGTCCTTAGACCCTCTATAAGGAAAAACTATTAGCTTATTGCAGATGTATCATATCAGTGTATATGTAGGCCCATAAGTATCAACAAATTGCAATATTGCTATTAGCTGCGCCATTATGAATCCCCCAGATATGGAGAGGGCAGAAAAGAGTACCGGCAGCTTGTGAGTAGTGCACAAGCTGTGTGCAAGAAAAATTTACTGTAGGTTAAAATTCACAGGTACCCACTTTGAGAACTGCATATATGTCGCACTGTAATTTTCATTAGGGCCTGAGCACCGACAACGTCGGTCCACGAGGACCTATTGAAACAGTAATGATCATTATTATTTATGATTTCTATTTTTAGAACTTGAGTGCATTTCTGAGGTGCTTGGGCTACTCAGAAAGTTATGAAAGTTGGCACAGGTGTCAGACTTGGCGAAAATAGATATCTGATTTGGGTTTCATGCTCGGGGGTGGCGAATTGGTTTGATAGCGCTCCTAAATTTCACATAACTGTGAGAATACCCGGTGCATCTCATACCGACCATAAACGGTCTCTTGACAAAGCGTACAGGTATTTGACATCCTGGGAATGAAAATGGGCTGCATTGTTAAAAGAAACCAGTGCTGACTTGTTGGTAGGAGATTGTGTTGTGAACCATGCTGTTCTCTGTCAGAGTCACACACACTTTCTTAACCAGACCATCCACCCTAACCTAAGATCTAAATT
This sequence comes from Sebastiscus tertius, assembly GCA_916701665.1. Lineage (NCBI taxonomy): Eukaryota > Metazoa > Chordata > Actinopteri > Perciformes > Sebastidae > Sebastiscus > Sebastiscus tertius. The sequence continues at coordinate 27,701 of CAKAOH010040946.1, forward strand.
CACCTTGAGCCTTGAAGTCACTTCAGGATGGTGTTTCACACATAGAAAACTAGCAATGAGTTTCAGAAAGTGTAGACAACCACCGAAACTGGGACTGATGAGGGAATGAGCTGCAGGTGAGGAGGTGGTCAAGGAAAACTAGATGATTGCAGGGCAGGATCTGAAATGACAAAAACAGTTGCATATTTACACATCCACAAGTTACAGAGCAGCATTCATTTGGAGTTGTCTCCAATATTCACTCTCTTTACCAGCCACGTCGCTGGTATTGTTTTCACTTCGTGAGTCTGTGTGTGTGTGTTGCCAGGTACTTCTATTTGTCTGTGCACAGATTTTGTCCTTCGCAACGGTGCAACATGCAGTCACAGAAATGCAACTACAACTTACAGGTGTATAGTACAGATCAAAATGAAGGGCGAGTGCGAAGATGGGTGTGAACGAGCAAGAGTGCTGTAAGTAAGGGGGAAGGCAATGGGGAAGGGGCCATTGCCCCCCTCACACTTTAGGTCCCTGGTCCAATTTGGCGTAGCTGGTGTGATCCCATCACAAGATGGTAAAGCTTTGTTTTGGTGTCTACCAACTCCTGAGGGAAACATCCACTGTATATATATTGAACCAGAACAGTAAAGTTGTGGGCCGGACAGCTGAACAATGAGCTGAAACTCACTATAAAGCTCTGTAAAGCAAGCTGCAGATACATGTGTTGATTATCTGTAGGTTTATCATGCTATAGCTGCTAAATGCCACTATTCTAGTAGTGTAAGAAAATATTGATACACTTGAGTATCACAATATTAAGCTTTGTAAGATTCTCAAAAACACCTACAAGATTTTTAATTAAAGATTTGTGGCAGGCAGAGGCTCAGTGCTATAATGTTGGATGTTACAGGGACTGTGATAAATGCAAATGCAGATCCCACTGTTCAGATTGCATAAAAAAAGTAAACTTTTAAAACTCAGATTTTATGCATATGGCGGTGAGTTCTTTATACTAAGAACAATATCGCAATATATCGCTTTGCTCACAGTATCGCAATATATAGAATTGCAACCCCTGTATCCTGATACGTATTGTATCACAAGATTAATGTCAGCACACAGTCCCACCATGTTCTCTAGTCTAGATAGTCAGCACTAGTCTGTTTTGGTAGACTGTAAAACCAAAACAATGAGCTGAAAGATGCTAAAAAAGCTTAGCAGAACTGAGAGGAACTCCAACTGATTAGTGCAGCTTCAAGCAGACCTCGACAGTACGTCCTTAATGGCTCAACACCCAAAATGAACAGAAGAATCTTATTTGAACCAGCAGCTTGGAGCACATCAGTCCCTTTACTCAAGTTTTGTATTCCCTTTTCTGATCTTGTGAAGTTACTGTCCCTTTCCATTTGTGCGTCATCTTAAAACAGAACAGAAATCAGCTCCAGCACTCCTGTCAAAGAGCTGATAAATAATGGAAAGAGTAAGAATGGTCTTTGGGGAATTTAGGTGGGTGTATAGACCTAACAGACCTAGTTTAAACGTAAAAATGTCTGAGTGATTGAAAGTGCAGGTGCGTGTGTGTGTGTGTGTGTGTGTGTGTGTGTGTGTGTGTGTGTGTGTGTGTGTGTGTGTGTGTGTGTGTGTGTGTGTGTGACGCAGAGAAGGAGAAGGGATTTATGAGATTATTTCTGTCTGTTCGATATATTAGACCACAGGACGCAGCTTCATATACATGTCACATTAGGTTGATGGTAAAACACACACAGCTTGTCTTCCCTCAATTAGCATAGTGTTGCGTGTGATTGGCGTGTCTGTGGGAGGCCCATCGTGCCAGCCCTGTAGCGGAGCCAAGGTGGTACCGAGCACAGCCAGGGTCACCGCCGGAGACCCTCTCTGACAGTATCTGAGGAATCCGCATGGAGAGGTCTGCGGTGCCGCGTCATCGTCTGAGTTTCCCAAGGCTCATCTCTGGGAACATTAAAATTCATGAGCAGTGATTACTATATTAAACGTGATCTCCATGAAATGCCATGGCTTTTTACTTCAGGTTACGATGCCAGATTTCACTTACCTGCCGCATGTAAAAGACAAACGCCAGGCCATGACTCAGGCCTTTGTTGTGTCTGTCCTGACAATTTGGCATGTGGATGTTTCATGCAAGAGATGGTGACAGCAGCCAGTCTGTTGTTGTTAGAGTGTCCTGACGCAGATAAAGGCATTTTGTCCCCAAAGCGCTGCAGCTGAGCCCACAACGGCCGTCTGTAGGCCTCAGGGTGAGTTTATATTTAAACCCCTCAGTTGCTGATAGTGTACACCAACTGACACCACACCAGTGGCACCCTCACTCTTACCCTAATCTAAATCACATTGCAATTACTTATTTTCTGTCTTTTCCGTCATAAATGGTTGCTTTAGGATGACAGAATATTTGTTACATCTTACATCTTTATATTATGTTCCAACTCACACAGGCTCCTCTACTGGACTCTCACTCGATTTGCATAAACGTAGTTGGCCAATCAGGACACGCCTACCGAATATGTGCATCCCAACAGTATATACAGCGGCGTCCATTGCTGTCTGCATTCCTTCTTCTTCAGCGATTGGTGATTGCACACTGACTGCTACTTCTCTACGGATGGAGTCACCGCTTCAAGAACCTCGCCAGGACGGATCTTTATGACGTGGAGCGGTCTCTCATCTCCCTGACGGGGATTCTTTCACAACATTACCCCGCTTATGACACGGCTACTTACTTAAAGGGACTGTTTGTAAGAATCAGAATTGCTTGTTAACAGTGACACCTGTGGCCGTCAAGTCAACTAAAAGTCAGCGTCGGGCTCACGCTTGTGAGACACACGTCAGCTAAAACCACAATATCACTCTATATTTCACCTGCTTGGCAGTAATGTTAGCTGACCAGACGAAGGTTTCTCCATGAATCACTGCTGATCCTAGTGTTGGCTTTTCCTGCTTCAGCCTCCCGACCGCAGCCGGAGGGAACAGGGAAGACACCGTCACTTCACAAGACACGGGAAACCTCTGTCGGTCTGGAGGAGCTGCTGCATTTATTTCTGCACAAACGTCCACTGTACATTCACTAGATATTCTCAGAGCTAAACTAACTCTTCTGCAGTGTGGAGTGTGTGCGCATACACATGAGGTGGAGCGAGCTGAGTGAAGGCAAGCAGGCAGATGAGCAGAGGAGCAGAGTACAGCAGAGACTCTGGCCCTGAAGACCAAAGCTACGGTCTCCCCCTCGTCCTCCGACCGCGGCCAACGCTGTTTACAAGACGGGCTTCACTAGATACAACTTTGTTGCTTCTGTGTAGTTTATGTTGGAGTCTTGTCTGAACAGCATAGCCACACGCTAACGCGCATGGGACACCGACCCGGATTGATTTATAGATGTAAGAAGTTACAAACGGTCCCTTTAAGAAATCAATATTTTGACACAAAAACGGTCCGCCAGAGTCCGACATCAGAACTGCGCCCATAGCAACGGTCTGCTATACATAGCAACAGTGTGTTATACAGAAAATTACAGACCGCAGAATGCCGTGATTGACCAATCAGAATAGAGTATTCAACACAGCCGTGTAATAAATATAGATATAGAAGGAAAGATTGTGGCTGACCCCTCCCACCTTGGACACAAACATTTTGAGTTCCTCCCCTCTGGCCTTCCATCAGGCCTCATGGACAAGGCCCAGGACCCCCACTGCCTCAGACTCTTACCCCCCCATAGACTTCTGTCTCTTTGCGTTACATTAATGCACATCTTGGACTGTTATCCCTGTACACTACACATATTCTCTTTAATGTGAACTTTTGTAAATCCTGCACTAAACTGTCCTATTATACATATTATATACTTTTATGTTCTTGACTTTTGCAGTACTTTGCCTGTATTTTTTATTTCCTCTTAATATGTTTATTATATGCGCCAAACACCAAGGCAAATTCATTGTATTTTAGACAAATTAGACACTTGGATCATGTTAAAAAAATACCAGTCAGTTTTGCACAATTTAAAGTAGTAAAATAGTCATAAGTCAAATATTTCAACGCTGGAATTTAAATTTCAACATTAAGTATTCGGTGGTGGTTACATTAAGAATTAGGCATTCACTTGACTATAAAGTCCAAATGTTATGGCTATTTTTTGCTTCCATACACACAGACCTCTGTAATATGGTTACTGTCAGTATCTATATGAAAGTTCATGGGCTATGTGTGACATGTTTTCCCATGCTTTTCATCAGCTCTCCCTCAAACACGCTGACAGTGGTTTACAGAAACGGGACAGAGAGAGACTAACTGTCCTGACACTCTTCTATGTATACCGTCGCCTCTAAAGTTAACAGAAATCATGTTCACCCTGTCCCTATGTAAGCTGCTGTCTCCCTCCCTCTTGGCTTGCTGGTCACATTTGACCGATTAAACTCGTTTTTATTCTGCCAGTCCTGCATGCCAACACATCCTGAGGTGGGGGTCGGCATGCTGATCATCTCACCCGCTGCCAGGCCTGCATTCTTAAGCAGAGGAGCATCAGTTAGCAGCCTTGATGAGTGCAGAGGCAAACCTGAGATTGACAATGTCACTGGGTTCAACAGGACCACATAGTTCTGCTGCAGGTTGTAAAACTCAAGTTAGTCAGCTCTTCTGTGTCATAACAACTTTTTCTCCGTAGCTTTCTCTCAAATTCCAGAGGGAGGAACTTCCTCTCCTATGCTATGTAGGCACAGGTGTGTTTAGGGAGATGCGAACACGGAGCGGCTGTGGCCCAGAGATAGAGCGGGTCGTCCACCCTTCGAAGATCGAAGGTTTGATCTCCGGCTCCTCCAGTTCACACGCCGAAGTGTCCTTGAACAAGATACTGAACCCCAAATTGCTGATCCATTGGTGTGTGGATGAGTATTTAGATTAGATCCTGATGGGCAGGTTGGAACCTTGCATGGCAGCCTCTGCCGTCAGTGTATGAATGTGTGTGTGAATGGGTGAATGCTGACATGTAGTGTAAAGCGCTTTGAGTGGTCGGAAGACTAGAAAGTAGATATAAAAAATGCAAATCCATTTACTATTTAACCGCAACATACTAACATGATGATATTTAGCAAATATAATGTTTACCAAGTTTATCATCTTAGTTTAGCATGTATGTAATTAGTTTTGCAGGTATGCTATCCGGTAAATAAAACTATTGGGAAAATAGAAATTTTGACCTGATGATTTATGCACTGGATGAAACGTCAGAGGTCACAAAATGACAAAGTCATTGGAATTTATCTTCTAGGAACCTTGAATAGCACTGCAATCCAACCATCAAATAGTTGTTATGATATTTTACTCAAAACCTCAAATGTCAACCTATAAGTGTTTATTGTTAACATAAAATGGATTCAGAAAGTGATGCCATGTTTAGTTATATTGCAAATGTTGAAATTCTATACTCTGTCATATCACCACTGACAGGCAGTAACAGTGATGACGCTGCTACCTTGCGGTTTCCCAGCGGGCCCTTGCGATATGCGCATACATGAGCAAGTTGCAGTATTTTTTCCATCATGTTATATAGCCTCCAGATATTAATGTTTTAAAATGGCTATTGTTCCCCTTTAAAGTTGTGAAATGGTCTATAGTGTAGCCTATGTCCAAGTATGTCTCACACATACAGTATATGCTTATAGATTTGATGTATATAAGTCATTTCACCATATATACATACCTAAGATTTTTTTTGTCAAACTATTATTTCCAGGGTCCAGAATGAACCCTCAGTCTGAACACAGCTGTTCAGTAGGAAGTTAGCAGAGCAGAGATTAAGGAGAGATAAAGGAGAGATAAAGGAACGCCTACACAAACTCAGAAGACGTCAACACAAACTTGAATGATGATGATTACCCACACTGTAACATTGGCAGGTGATCTCTGGGAAGTGTAGCGCAGAAACACCGCGGCAATGACAGCCAAAAAAAATAGACACAAAATAAAATAAACAATAGTCTTTAGCCAGCTCTATTTAATGCTGTTTTGCAGAATCTGGAGCTTATTTTAGATCCACTACAGCAAATAATGGAATCACTTCTACTCCAGGGAGCACTCACTGAATCATGTTCATTCACAGATTATTTTTTGCAGCTGCACTCCTCTTGTGATTCCTGATTCATTTGTCTGATGTAGGCTGCTTCTCACATTCATATTCAAGTAACTGAAAGTGGTTTCTTTAACTATGAACATAATTACATGTACTCAAAATGACATTTTGTGTTGTGTGCAAGCTCTGGGATAGTGAACCTTTCTCAATGCTCAAAAGGTTATGTAAGCCTTTAGGAAAAAAGAGATATTGTAGTTATTAGTGTAGTGACAGTCCTGTTAAACAAGCTTTGGTAGGCCTAATGATGGATGCTCCAGCTGAAGAAATAAGTCCTTCTGATAAATGTAGTGGATGACTACAGGAGAGAAAAAAGAGCTTTTTCCACTCGACCTTCTCATCTTGAATACATATTTAGCTTGGCCCTCTGCTCCTGCTCCTCAGGATAAAATCATTTACTAGATGACAAAATGCCTCAATCATCTAAAAATAAATACAGCTACTTAAGAGAATCCCATTGTCAATATTTCCACACAGGCTCTGTCATTTCACATGAAATAAGAGCTTTGACATCATCCCCTCTTTGTCTAAACAAAGAGAGGACTTAAGCCTCTTAGCATGTTTGTCTCATTACCATGAGTAAAGTATGGAATTACCTACTTATTAGATGACTCGCTGTATGTGTTTGAACTGATACGATCTGGTTGACAAGAACAAATATCAGTGTTTTTGTCTCAGCCTTTGCTGTCTTTCCTGCTGTAGTCCATCCTTGTTCCTAATCTTTCTCCTCTGTCATCCCTCATGCCTGAGCTGCTTCTGCATTCTCTGTTTGACTCCAGGGTCTCACACGCTGAGGTCAAAGGTCAACTGACCTTTAATTTTTTTTCTTTCATGTATGCTAATGAGCCCCTTCCTCATTGTCTCTCTGTTTCTCTCGTCTCTTGCTGTGTGGTTGCAGTGAAATGAAAAACGAACTATGTAAATATTCCCATTTCTAGTGGAAGCTCGACTTCCTTTACAACCAATGATAGGCCAGTGGTAATTCTAAAGAATATAAGGATTGCATTATAAAGGCCATGCTGGTACAGATTAAAAAAATCACTGAGGAGAACTTCAGAGAATTGCTACCCTCTGATGTATGATCCAATCTGCAGGCAACTGCACATCAGCCGCACAATACTGACAACACAGACTGATTTTAACATAATTACTGACCATGAACTTACCACCATGCTTTTACAACTTATTAAGTGTATTATCTTTTAACTTGTCACACATATCTTTGGTAAGAAACGGAATACATATTGAGTGAAATAACATTTTCCATTCGCAGTACAAACTCGAGTTTAACTCTTATTTGAAGTCTCTCTGCTCATTTGTGTTTTTTTCCTCCACTTTTCACTTTTAAATACAACCCTTAGAGATGTGGCAACATAGAAAATGTAGGTGAACAACAGGTTAAAATGATCTCCTTTAACAAAATGAGGTTATTTTCAGTGAAAACTGGTAAACAGTAGCACAAAACATAGCACATAAACACACTGCATTTTTTTGTTTTTACCAAGTGCTAACACATCTCTGTCTTCTCTGTAGCAACCACCTCTCTCAACAGGAGACATGTGCTCAGGGCAGACAGACGGCGTCACCAGTTTTTCTTTTGTAGCGCTGACATTTATTTCTATTCAAAGTCAGCTCATGTAAGTTTTATTAACTATTGTGGCTGAGTCCACTTGGGTGTTCTCTATCTACCTTTTAGCTTTTTTTGGGGGGCTGGATGAGCTATCCCAAGTTTCTAACAGCGACCTGCAACAAAGAGACAAGTCATCTCTTCAAAAGGGGGCTGCTATGTAAGTTATCAGTATTCAGTCTCCCGTCTCCCTGCCGTTGTTCGGTGGGACCCAGATGTCCCTGCTTTTAAGACAAATGTCAAAGCATAATCCCCAACAGTGCAGGCCTGTCCAGGTAATTAGAAACAGACGACTTGGCTTTGAGGATGTCAAATATATGTGATTAGTTTAAATACGAGTGAAATTTAGTTTTGCAGCCACAACAATGGTTCCTAAAGCTTCACATTGTCAAATGAACTGCTGAGATCTGGAAACATGGTGACGTTGCTATAACGACATCCAACAGGGGAAAGAATCGAGTGTTCGGACTATCAGACAGGTTGTAAACAAACCAACAGATAAGCTCCATTATCTAAACTACTATATTTGGTTTGGGTGATTAGTTTCTGCTCTTGTAAAATACAGTCTGATCATTTCTTTTTTTATGATGTTGCTGTGCATACAGGATGCTGCCACGAACATAATACCCATAAATCAATCTAATCAATCAAGATGACTTCATCAATCAGGGTGATCATTTTTATTCAGACAGCATTTCTGCCTCATTGATCCAATTCTTAGGGCTACTTACATGGTTTCTGGAGGCATTTCACTGAAACCCAACAACAAGTAAGAAACGGTTTGATCTTAAAATGTTTACTGGCCCCATGGAAGGCTTGTAGCCACTCCTAGCCTAATAACCCTTTTACATGACACAAGTGGAGTCCTTCATTTACAGCAACTGGACTTTGTCTGTTTGGTCAAGAGGACATTTTCATCAAAGAGTTCCATATTGTTGAAGCTTCTTGGATGTGAGACCACAAGATATCCAGTGACCTGGACAAACGAGAATGTTTACAGATGCTGAATTTAATACACTGGGTGATTCTTAGCATGTGAAATAATTGTTTCATACATAATTATTCCAGTTACTATAATACGGCTTTAAACAATCTCATAAAAACCAGGTGTGTGCAGGTGATACGAGCACACAGAACAGCATCCGCGAGCAGAAAACCATCGTCATGAAGGAGCATTTCTGCACCGAGATTCTGCAAAACGGCCACAAAGAAGATCCGCCGTTACCCCTGCTTTGCTTTTTCACACTGAACCAAACAATGGCAGTGTAATGTCGTCCCAGTGTGTGATTTTAGACAGCACGCCGGCATCACGGGAACAAAAGAGATGTAGCGTTTAAACACAACAAAGTGAGTGGAGAACAGTGGTAACAAACAGAACCAGTGACAATGGCCACATGTTTCATCATATTAAGTTCTTACAGTGGAAACTAGGCTTTTGTGTCTGTCCAATGTAGGCAAGTATAGGTAGGCAATTGTTTGCTGTAACAATTGGATAATTTGACATTTTTAGACATCAATTTGTGTGGTTGGAATTCTCTACAGCTGGTTGTTACCTGATCATAAAAGGCTCACTTATGGTTCTCAATGTCAGCTACAGTAGCCCAGAAGAGGTGAATCAAATTTTGCCTGGACCCCGAGAAAGGCAAAAGCCCTCATGTTGTTGATCAGCCCACACATCCTCTCAAACTGTGTGGTAGCCAGAGTAAATAAGGAATTCTGATTTAGCCAGCGTATAAAAGAGACAATTCCTCCCTGTGCTCCATAGACAATAGCTTCTCTTTTATCCTCTTCACTTCCTTGCTGACCTCCCAATGGATGTCACATATGTAGGCTGAGGGAGACATTGCGGCTGAGTTATGTCCCTGTTTCCCGCTTCCTTCGGGTTGATTTAAACCCCGAGTCCTGTGAATCAGCCATAATGCACGGCCACTGTTTCTCAGATGTGTCACATCTCTATTCATGGGAGCAATTCGTAATGAGACAGCAGTCGAGACCTGAGAATCTATCACGGAGTATGGCTGCCCCGAGGGGAAGAGATTGGAGTGGACCGCGGACATCACGCCGCTCATATCGGGAGTTCACCATTATTCTCCAGGAGTGGGTGGTTTCCGGCGTGCCCGCTGCCACACGCTAATCACTATGCTAAATGGCTCCTATAAGGTGCTGTCACTCCCTGACACTGAGCAACTTTAATGTCACCACACAGCCTCGCAGACATACCTCTATCCACTCAACATTTAGACAGACAGGAGAGAAGAGGTGATGGAGGACAGCGCTGATGTATTCTGACATGTCGCCCTCTCAGTCAAAGATCATACTATTCTTTTGCATCTTTTAGCCCATTCACTACTAATCATTATCACTGCTAATTGTAATGTACAGTAATGAGATAATTTGTTGTATTACAAGTAGTGTAAGGGATTACAATTTGGAATTCAGTAATTACATTACAGTTACAAATCCAAGCAACCTGGAGGAGTGCTTATTTGCTGTCTAACTAGGAGCTGGACCGAAGGGGTTGTCAGTTTTATCTAGCGATGTGTGATCTGAATGCCCTAAGAAGACTGAATGAGAGTTAAGTTTCAGGATTTAAGCTGATTTTTAAATTTCTGCTGGGAAATGTATTTATTTTTGCTTTTATATGTTTTTCTTTCTCTATTGTTTTCTGCCTGTGGTATGAAGTGAAAGAAAATGGTGTAATAGCACAAAGAAGTATCACAAATGAGTGCAAACGTGTATCCCATTGGTTCTGTTAACGGTTTACTTATATCGTATAACTATAGTGAACTGTAGGGGAACACAGACACTATGCAGGATTTAAACTGGCAATGTTTAAGAAAAGATAGCTTGAACCCTTTAAGGGAACAGTGTGTGGGAATTAGCAGCATCTAGTGTTGCGGTTGCAGATGGCAACCAACTGAATACCCTCATCCCTCCTGCTCCAAGGTTGCGGTCGAAAAGTAAAAAAAAAATACGTCTTAACGTCTTTTCCTAACCACTTTTCCTTGACCTCGATGGAAAACGTCCTGAGGTCAAGGAAAGATGTGAAAGAGAATTCAGAAGGACTTAGGAAAAGACAACCGCGTTGTTAAGAGAATCCAACTACACTTGTACGAGGCTCCGTAATTATGATGTGACAGCAGCGGATGTTCGTGACGCGAGTCTGCCGTGGTGAAACTACAATGTTCTGAAGATGGACTACAAAAGGTGTTGCTTTCCCCCATGCGTTTTTAAATAGGTCTTTCAATGACAGACTGCTTCGCCCGCGGTGTGTGAAAGAGAGATACCGCAGGTCCTTCTGCTGCTGTAACACTTTATCAACATATAATAAAGGATTATCTGACCTAATGAGGACAACCGGTGAAAAATATCACTTCATTACCAAGGTTGGAATTGAAATAAGCAAAGGAATATATGATAAATATTGAGTTAATTGTTGGAGTTATGGTGAAGGTGTAGGATCATAAACTTCTTCCAACTTCTTTTTGGACATGTCATATTTATTTATGTTGATTATTTGTTAATTGATTGTTTACTGTTCATTTTATTTGTTATTCTTGTTTTGTTTTTTACTGAGGTATTTGTTACATGTTCGAAATAAATAATGAATTAAAAATACAGTGACACAAAATGGTTGTCCCTGTCCACTCATATTAAACAATGAATCCCAATTAGTATATGAGTGCATGAAAACAATATGCAAGATAAGCATATCATTTGTTATCAGGAACAGCCGAATGGTGCGTTGCTTTAAGTGCTGCGGCCGCAAGGAACTGTGGGATGTTATTCTCTCTTTTCCTTTCATAAAGGATGGTCAAGTGTATCCTATGCTAAAGGAGAAGCTCCATTCCTCAGCATTTAGAGAATTTGAACAGCTCTTATCGTGGCTTCTACTAAGATACTTTAGGGTCATTTCTCTCCGTTAGGAATCTTCCTAAGAAAAAGGGACTACTCGATTGCAGCCCAAGTGTCTGTACCGTCAGTGTGTGATTGAGTATTCAGATTATATCCTGATGGGCAGGTTGGCTCCTTGCATGGCAGCCTCTGATATCAGTGTATGAATGTGTGTGTGAATGGGTGAATGCTGACATGTAATGGAAAGCGCTTTTAGTTGTCGTAAGACTATATAAATGCAAGTTAATTTACCAAGTCTAAAGTGTTATGTACATGTGCTTTACATACATCAATGTTACTATAATCTGTAGTTTGATCATGTGTTATTACAGTGTAATGTGAGTCATTGCCTGGAACACGTCAGCGACGCTACTGAATGATTATATATAGTATATAGGATCATTATCATGCAGCGATATATTTTTTAACCCATTTTATTATTTTAGACAATAAAAGGATAGGGAAACGTTACAAACCCTGATCTGCAGTGCCGTTACTGTATTGCCTCCATAGTATCATGCAATTTATAAAGCCTTATCTGTGTTTCTCCTGTTTTTCTTTATCTTCAGGAACTTCTTCAAGAGATGAGCCTGGAGGAGCACAGGGAGCTCATCACCCAGGGCCACTTTCTGATGCCCTGATGATGCATCAGTTCAGGCATGGTGCCCCACCTGTTGCTGGAGTGCTACGGGTATCATGGTGTACTTGTGGTAACTGTTGGGACATGCCTACAGACCAGGAGAGGAAATGCTGTGGCCAGGAGCCAACTACGTTTGCCTACTACCACACTTTTCCCAGTGCTACCTTGAAGAAGGTTTTATGCACATTCACAGGCAGTACTGGGAGGACGTTACAGTATTAGGCCAAATAAGGGAGCCTGGAGATGACAACCGGGAGTACCATTATGCAGCCTTTAGACATTGTATCTATTGGCAACACAGTTCTTTCTCAAGGACAGTACACTGGTTTTTCACACTTTGCCTCTAAGTTTTCTTCCAGGCCCTCTGGCATGGTACCACTATTCACACACCTGCGTCATCACCAAGGCATCAAAACTAATGCTATTTATTTATTTATTCTTATACTTGTTCTTATAAATATTTCTACATTTGCACCACAATTACTACTTTGTTTGTTTATATATATATACTGTGTCATATATCATCTATTTGTTCCATTGAAGTTTGAATTCAAAGTACAAGAAGTAATGAATAAAAGATGACCATCGGATGTACGTGCTGTATTTATTTCAATGATATACATACAGTATATGTACTCATACAATAAGTATGACAGTACTTCCTTGTGTTGTCAGTCCATTTTCATTACCACTTCAGGTTACAATAATGAATATTTTCTTTACAGGGGACCAGACAATTAAAGTAAAAACAACACTGACAATAATGACAGTTGTATATAAACATCTAGTAATTTACATAGATATCCTTTTCACGGCTGAGAGAACGGAGAAATGCTTGCACACAATCACATTTGTCTGATTAAAGACATTATATATTGTACACGAACATGTCTGCCCAGTGTATCTTTAAACTAAACTTTAGGTATAAGTGATTAATGAAGAGCATTCAAATCTTTTCATTTTCATCTGGTGCCCCATAGAGAACCGAACGGGAAGTTGCAGTACTTAACCTGCACTTGACAGAACTTAAACGTCTGAGACATTTACATTTGGAGTTGCCCAGGGAGGGAAAACACTTATGGATAATGACACTTCTTGTTCCTAACCCCTCCACTCCCCACCACCCAAAGTGCTGTTTGGTTGCCCTTTAACACCATCATTTCCATGCATTGTATACAAATGAGAGTGCCCCTCCCGCAGGGCCAGTCTCAAAGGTTAGCAGCTGCACACCGCATGGCAGATGAGGGCTTCTAATGAGCAAGAGAAACCTATTTGATTAGTTGTCTGAATTAGACCCCTTGGTCTGTGCTACCCTGGGTGCAGATACAACAGGAGTCACAGGTCAGCTGACTTTAGAAGAGGTAGTGAGTTTGGGATAAAATTGGACACTTGGAGTTCTTCTAATTGGCCTAAAAATGTGAGAGTTACAGGCCAGCATGTTAATGCTAAGTGCTGACGCTGCCTGTTGTTGAATGCACCTATATGCAGTAAGTAAACTAACACTAATACTTACATCAGTGTAGACGTGTGAGCATTTACTCACATACACAACAGTAGTTTTTTTTTTTTTAGCCAAGGTCACTAAGAGTTAACATGAAATTCACTCCAATGAAATTGTGCATTTGTGGGTACTATTTTCAGCATGTATGTGGTATCAAAATAGTGTGTGTTCATGGTAATGAAGGAACATGTCACCCAATGCAACAGTGTGGCTCCTCTGAAATTCACGGGATCGCAGGAGAGAGCAGTTTTGGAGCTATAGTGAAGATACTGGTATCATATGAAACATAAAACCTAAAGAATCTATTACCATGTCATGTTAGCTTGATGAGCATGATCGAGACGAGAAGGCTAAATATTACTCCAAAATTGGGCTACATTCTGGTGAGGAAAAACTGGCATGGCCATTTTCAAATGGGTCCCTTGACCTCTGACCTCCAGATATGTGAATGAAAATGGGTTCTATGGGTACCCACGAGTCTCCCCTTTACAGACATGCCCACTTTATGATAATCGCATGCGGTTCTTTGAATGCAGTATAAATGTGTTTTTATTTTCACCTATTCTAAAAATATTGTGTTTGAATATTTCTGAATACTGGGGTCCCTAAACAGTAAATCAATTGTGTATCACTGTAAAGGTGAGCCGTGTTGATCCAATGAGCCCAGCTGTATTAATGTGTGATGATGTTAGTCCCCATAGTAGCCATTTCATTGCAATGAGACCACTTTTTGAGACTTGACCTTACTGTATAAAATGACAGCCTCATGAAACTTTACAGCCACAAACTAGAGACCTAGAGCATTCAGAGGAGGGATGGTTTTCCTAGCTAGATTGACAATAAGGGGGTTTCTGAGCAGTGTACACAACAGAAGTGCTCGCCATTTAATCACAGAAAAATGCAATTCTTACAGAAATCTCCAAATGTCAAAGGTTTCTTTTATCCCAAATCACAGCATGGCTTTTTTCTATGGTGTTCCTCAAGGTCTTGGTGTCTTAATGTGGTATTTTGGAGGGATTATTGATCATTTTTATAAATTCTCCAGTGGTAAAAAATGGTTAAATTTAGCACCAGTCTGTATAACAAATGGTATCAACCCAAAAATTGCTGCAACATCTTATGAGACATAATAGAGCATGGGGATGGCCATCATATACTTCAATGATAATGTTCTAAACCCTTATAAACTTTCACAATTCATTTTAATTAATCAATGAATTAATCAATGAATTAATTAATTATAAGAGACAGTAAAGCGTTTTTTGAACATTAAAGCATGTAGAGAAAACATGCCCTAGTAGAAACCCAATATACAAGTATACCTGAAAATAAATAGCGGCCTCTTATGGCTGGAAAGAGTGATGAGAACGGTGAAACTGAACCAAAACATTATAAATGGAATAAAATTCCTTTGAACCAAACAAAATGTGCCATACGTGGCTAAAAAGATTCATGAATCTTTTATATATATATATATAATTTCTCTGCTGCACAGTGACAGTTGTCACCATGAATACAAATACAGTCTGGCATCTTGTTTTCTTTTAAATTCCATCACAATAACATGAGGTTCATCAAAGTAATTGATTTTGACCGTCAAGTGTCTGCTCTTTGGGCTTTCTAAGTGACAAGAGAACATTGGTTTGAGAAAAAAACACCCAATGTCTTAAATCAAGCTCCAATGAAACCTTGTTTTCTGTTCCCTGAGGGGTTAATTTACAGTATGTGACATAAAATGGTCACCACTGCCAGCTCTGCTGCTGTCGCCCACAGTCATTCATTTGGGGATAAAACATAATGATGTTAATTAACTGTTATGGAATCTTGACACTGACAGTATTTTTTTTATCTCCTGTACTGTAGGACTGTGTGTGTGTGTGTGTGTGTGTGTATGTATTATTAATACATATATGCCTACTGCATTACTGGTATTATTAATTCATATTTCTATTTGTCTGTTATAACCCTCCCCACCATTTTTATGATCTTGACAAATATTAGTCTTACATACCACGCTGTGTGTGCACCGTGTGTCTAACAGCGACTCCTGAAGATTAGAATTGCTATTGCAAGGTACACACAATTGTGTCAAATCATACACTACACCCGCTTGTATACAAGCTTTTATCATTTATTGTTTTATAAATTAAAATATGTCCTTCATTGAAAACAGCAATATAGCTGCAGCGCTGCACGCCCGGCAGGGTTCATTATCATCCAGAGACCGCAGTACGGAGTCTCTCCCTCCCGATCACTGCGCTCTTATTCTACTCATCCTTTGTGTATGTGTGCAGGATTGGCCATGTAAGTTATGAGTGTTGTAAAGAAGGACATTAGTAGTAGTTATTTCAATTTGATATGTTTGTATTCATGGGAAGCTGACAAAATGCTACTATTCTTGTTAGTAACAGTTAGCATTCCTCCACTGTTCCTGCTAACTAAAGTGATGCCAAGCGTAACTATAGTGTTTTTGATGCCAAAAATGAAGTGACGCCAAGGGCAGGGCCGTGACGCCAAGGACCATGATGCCAAGGGCTGTGACAAAAGCAGCGGTATGTGGCCAGTTGGGATGAGGACGTGTTGCAGCAGTGCATTGCTTTGCTCCCATGCTGGTACTCCTGTCGGTTTCTCTAAGATAAAGTAGTGCCACCGTCATCTACTGTAAGTAATACACCGACTATAGATAAGTACCTCATACAAGCCCACTTATCCAACACTTACCCAAACTATCCCTTTAAAAAGGAAGAGGGTAACCAACAAAGGATGGCTACCCTTGATGCTACACAGGGTAGTCCTTTGACATGCACGGCATGGTGGGTTCTGTCAGCTTTTGATGGGTCTTGGCTAAGCCCGTCTTTGTGCGCGGGCCTGACCCTGTCTTCTACGAGCGGACCCTCAGCTGGAGATGGAGGATGATCGATGATTTGTCATTGGGACGACGCTGCGACGCGGCAGGACCATCCAGCTGGCCTCACTCCCATGGACACCGCTTTGTCACGAACTCACCGCTGAGCTGTTACCTGAAACCTCAGCTCTGGGCTGTTTGACAGCCTATTGTACTGAAAAGTGAGGAAAAGGCTCATCTTTTCCAAACAGCTATGAATGTACAGATATGAATCCTGTCAAGCCATTGAGTGATATGCCTTTCAAGAGAGATGAAAATGAAAGCCAAGCTATCCTTCAGCTTCAGCCTGGAGACAATCAGAGTGGAAAGTGTTTATTTACTGAGGTTAGAAGGAACTCGAAGGTGAAAAAAAAATAGATTTCTGAACACTGCTTAGTGAAACAAATTATGCATAACACATAATCCAGTCGGCATAAAACAAATAGCTATTCTAGAAACAAGAGAAGAACAAGGGGAACTAAAAATGTGCCAAACTGAATGATGATGAGGATGCTTCAAAGAGCTGCCTGCCACTGAAGGTTACTTACAGCTACAGCAGTGATAGCTTTCCTTTAGTTGTTTCAGACACTGATTCGGGCAGACCAGTAAACCAGTGTGTGTGAACAACTCCATAAAATGTGAAGTGTGATGAAGAAAGGTTATATAATATGACTCACTTGAAACTCCTCAGTGTCGCCCGTCTGCCATGAATATATGAAATTTATGAACAAGCTTGTTTAGCAAAATAAAGTTTGTCCCATTTGTAATTTTACCACAAATCCAACTGTACTACTGTACCACTGAGGGTACTGCAGGCCAGATGTGGTGAAGGCCAATGAAGCGAGACCCTTATGCACAACATCACTTCCCATAATCAGCCTCTTGTGGAGCAGATCAAATGTTTTTAATCCAATTGCTGATTACTACTTGCTTGTAGTAATCAGTTCAATTTCTCAAATGATGCAGGTCAGAGTTTTACTTCAGAGGTACAAAAATGCTCTCAACTGCAACCTTAATTAAATGCAGTATGCCATGGTTGGTATGAAATGATGTTCTTGGCCCTCCAGGTCACAATTATATGACCTTTGCCCTCAACATCATCAGATGATCAATAAATGTCTATTATATGAATTTCCAAAAGATATAATACTATCTATATTTTATATTTTTAGTAGGGCTGTCACTAATTACTTGCCATTAATCCCAAATTAATAACATTTTTATTTCTGTTCAAAATGTACCTTAAAGGGAGATTGGTCAAGTATTTAATACTCTTATCAACATGGGAGTGGACAAATATGCTGCTTTGTGCAAATGTATGTTTATATTTATTATTGGAAATCAATTAACAACACAAAACAATGACAAATATTGCCCAGAAACCCTCACAGGTACTGCATTTAGCATAAAAAAATGTGCTCAAATCATAACATGGCAAACTGCAGCCCAACAGGCAACAACAGCTGTCAGTGTGCTGACTTGACTATGACTTCCCCAAACTGCATGTGATTATCATAAAGTGGGCATGTCTGTAAAGGGGAGACTCGTGGGTACCCATAGAACCCATTTTCATTCACATATCTTGAGGTCAGAGGTCAAGGGACCCCTTTGAAAATGGACATGACAGTTTTTCCTCACCAAAATTTAGTGCAAGTTTGGAATCTTTATTTAGACCAAATATTGGTTTATATTGACTACAATGCCGGTTAATTTTACCTCATAAATGGACTATTATAATTTTTGTTTCCTTACAGTAAAATCTGTAAAAATGTTATTTAAATAGACTGTACATATAATAATTTGGAAATAGGGCTAACCTAAAATACATTTCAGATTTGGTAATGCAAATAAATACTTGTAATAATAAACATAGAGATCTGAACATTTTTCAAAAGACATTTTATTTGACATTTGTGATAGGACGTAGGGGTATGGCCTTGACACCTCAGCCTGTTGGAGGTACTCCACCATGTTGGTTCCAACCTATATGATCGAGAGACAGAAGAGGAACCATGATGGCTTTTTCTTTACCATCAAAAAATAGATTTACTGTTTGTATTCTGCATTCATAACATCTGGTATGGATCAAGGAAACATCTAATGACAGCTGATAGCTTTAAAATAAACCATTTGCAGTAGCCTTCAGTTATTTCTTACACAAGCTAGGTGAGGTGACAGCTAGCTAGCCTGGACCTAAAGGAGAGTCTTCTCATTCAGTAGCTCCATGAAGATACTATTACTGTAGGCTACAGATTGCTATTTGTTTGTCTCTACAGTAATGACTTGATGTGGGTATAAAAGCAGATAGGAACTTTTATGTAACTGCATTGGAGGACTGCTGTAGGAGACAGCTTGTTGACAAAAGAAGCTTCTTGCCGCCTGCAGATAACCCAGCAGTTGGATTAAAGTGACCCAGCCGCTGGGTAGATATCACATGGCAGCAGTGGAAGAGAGGAGGACTGCATTGTTTCAACTGTCACTGAGAATTACCCAGTGGCACTGTGGAAATAACCTAATACAATGACCCAGAAGGCTCAACCCAGCATTTTGTATATAGGCTACTGTGAGGACAAACATAATCAGTAGGTACGTCCTGATTGGCCTGCTAAGTTTATGCAAATCTCAGTGGGCGAATGCGTGCATGTGATCGGAGGAGAGTATAACCCATATGTTCATGTCACTGTATCTGTTATAGCCGACCATTTACACTGTCAAACTTCGCTAGTTCGAGAGACGTGCAAATCAAGACAAAAATAGAAGTAAGCCCGCTGTCCATCATTCCTCTACACAGACTGAGCCAGTTCCATGACAGCGTCTCATAGTCTCTGCGGTGGCTCAGAGGACACAGTAATGTGCAGTAATGGCTGATGAATATCTTCCTAAACGTCTCAGCTGCTCAGAGAGTCTACGACAGTACCGAGGTGGTTCACACAGGTGAGGAGGACAGCGAGGGCACCCTCATTACCCATTACCCATTCTGTCACCCGCTCCTTCTCTCTCCGACCCCCTCCCTCACTCCTATCATTTATTTATCCACGTCAGCCCTCAATTACAGGCAGTGGTCTGGGGGCCAGGGAGCAGGCCTGGGTGACCTGGGGTTGGTCTGGCTAATGAACAACAGAGTGAGACCCCCCTCATGTTTATTTCCAGCTTTCACCCAGAGCAGAGCCCCGGGAGGAGTGGAGGGATAGGGCTGCTGAATTATAATCAGCACTTTGTAGTTTTAAAACGCCTTGGCTGCTCCATCTGTCCGTCCCTCTGCATAAGGATAGAAGGACGGATGGAAGAAAAGGAGACGTGCCCCCTCACAGGGAGACACGATGGCAGTGGGATTCCGTCCCCTGAAGGGAAAAGCAGGCTATGAATCAAGTCCTTCCTCGCCCGGCCGTGAAGTTAGCGTTCCAGATGTGCCGTGATGACGTCTCGTTTTCTCGTGGCGGCCGATCCATTTGCAGCAGCCTTGTCCTGAAATTAAATGTCTCACTCTGCTTTTCAATTTGTACTCGCTCATCAGTCAGCCGAACTGCTGTTGATTAAAACCAGCATTTCATTTTTTATTTAAGGATTTCTGATTAATCTTTGATCTCACCTGCCTCCTTTGGTAACCAGATGGAATTGTAACACGATAGAAAGTAAAAAAAAGAAAATGTTCACAATAGAGTTGATTGAGCTGGCTAATTATAGCAGACACCACTCTGAAATGTGTAATAAAGAAGCAAAAATACAAAAGTGCCTTTGCTGTTAGTGCAGTGGTCTCATGGAACAATCTACAACGTCACCTAGAACAAAAAAAAAACACCTCTGTAATTTAATATCATTCTTAATAACCGGCTGCCTGCGATTGCTTTCACTCAGACTCTATCTTTTTCAGTTTTTTCTGTTTCTCTCTGGACGTTATTTTGTTTCTATTATTCCACTGAGCTGTAAAACACCAGCGGTCTGTACTACGAAGCAGGATTTGTGGTTAGAGAGGTAGCTTCAGGGTTTACCCTTCAGGGTTTTCCGTCCTACGACGGTGGATCACTTCTTACCGGGGTAGATCACCATGGTAACTGATGCTTAACACCTAACCTGATAAGAGATAAGAGAGGAGGAAGAGCACAGAGGACTAATCCAAACCACATGCAGTTAAATGTGGGAAAAACAAAGCCGATGGTGGTGGATTTTAAGAGGACTAAGACACCAGTCATCCCTGTTTCCATCGTGGGGGAGAAGGTGGAGCTGGTGCAGTCCTACCAGTACCTAGGAGTGCACCTGGACAGCAAGCTGGACTGGAGTGTGATTACTGAGGACATATACAAGAAGGGCCAGAGCCGAGTCCACTTCCTTATGAGGCTCAGATCTTTCGATGTATGCAGGACAATGCTGAGTGTGTTCTATCAGTCAGTGGTGGAGTGGTTCCTCTTCTTTGCTGTTGTCTGCTGGGGCAGCAACATAGAAGCCACAGATGCCAGCAGATTAGACAAGCTGTTAAAGGAGGCACGGTCTGTCCTTGGAGCCAGTCTGGACCCAGTCTGGACTCCCGGTGGCTGAGAGGAGAGTGGTTGGCTAAACTGCTGGCTATTATGGACAACACCACCCACCCACTTCACCACACTTTGGCCATACAGAGGAGCACATTCAGCAAAAGACTTATCCTACCACAGAAGGTCTTTCCTACCCTGTCATTAGACTGTACAACTCATCTCTGGACTAACTGAATAACACACACAGACACACACACACACACGACCGAATACTTAATCCCCTGGCTATAGATAATAAGGCATGAGCATAGCCCAACTCGCTCCTGTCACAAAGTAAATGAGAGAATAAACGCAGTTACTGTGGGTAATAGAATTAAAGCACGATGCAGCCTGATCCTGTCTAGTGTTGTGGTGGTGATATTAATAAGTGAAATCTAACTTATTGCTCATTTAAGTGTATAAACTGTGACGCTGCTTGATGTGAACTCGTCATGTGTATCTATACAGTAGCCTCTGTTCTCCCTGAGGAGTCTGGGAAAACGTGACCGAGCCAGCTGTGAGTGTCAGAAACCCATTCCTCAGCACGACTCCTGTCCTTGAATGTGACCTCTTCATCTTTGCTGACCTCTGCAAAATCATCTGTGGTGATGTGCGATGGATGGAAGGTGATGGCAAGCATGTCGCTGAAGGCAAGAGAGGCTGAGTGGAGGAGGACATGGGGACAGTGCAGCAATGATTCGGGCTGAGGAGGTGCACAGTCGCAGCTCAGCCTCATTTGGGACACATTATTAATCAACGGAGTACAAAGACATAGACATGATGCCATGAAGTTTTATTAGCATGATCTTTGTTTACAGTACACTGTCATTTAAGCTCATGTGTTTAGCAATAAAGTGAAAGACATTTTTCTTGTTGGTCTTCGGTGTGGTGTCAGTCTAGACACACTGCAGTCCGGCGTCCTCAGTGTGTTGGCAGTTGCTAACACCAACTCCACTATGTGTGCAGCTAAAGATATCCGACTCTGTTCCTAAACATTTCAGATCATCCAGCCAGATCCTACCAGACCCTACAGAATGACAGCAGTGTGAGAATAAGACATGCATTCATCAGGTGCTTTTTTATATAAGATCTTTTACTTAAGTAAAAATAATAATACCACAGTGTAAATTTACTCTGTTATAAGTAAAAGTCCTGCCTTTGAATCTTAAAGGTCCCATATCATGCTCATTTTCAGGCTCATACTTGTATTATGTGTTTCTACTAGAACATGTTTACATGCTGTAATGTTCAAAAAACCCTTTATTTTCCTCATACTGTCAGCCTGAATATGCCTGTATTCACCCTCTGTCTGAAACGCTCTGTTTTAGTGCATTTTGACGGAATTGCAACAGAATTGCATTGCTAGGCAACAGCTTGGGTCCATGTGTACTTCCTGTCAGCTGATGACATTCACATACAACTAGGAATAAACTGGGACACATTTAGAATGTTTACATTTAAATCTGTGTAAAGGGTCTAACTATTGTATATTCGTGACATCACAAATGGACAGAAATCCTGACAGCTTGTTTCAAATGCAGAGTTTCTCAATACGGGCTTTGTGTATTTCCCTGTGGATTGAGTGTTCCGATACTTTCACAGTATTTATATAGGACTTAAGCCTGCTTTATAATAAAAAAACATACAAATCTCACTTTTTTATAATATGGGACCTTTAAGTAAAAGTACAGAATCATGTATATTATATAATTGGGTTGTAATTATTGATGCATTAGTGTGTAAGCATCAGTAATGTTGCAACTGGTAAAGGTGGGGCTAATTCTAACAAGTTGATATACTGCTGGGGCGCTGAATCTAATATATTAGAGGATATTATACGGCGCAGAGAACATGATGTGATGGTGTCAGTGGACTTCTTACCCGGGGTGGCAATGAAGGTGGTAACGGCGGCTCGGAAGCCCAGCATCTTACAGATCACTCTGCCATCCACGGTGTCAAAGCTGTCGCTACACACGGTGCCCCAGACCCCGTTATGCTTTACCTCCACTCGCCCTCGGTATTTCCCCGGCACCAGACGCACAGTCACTGTGGTGACACAAAGTTACAGCTGTTTTGTTGTGCTGTTTTTCGTTTTGTTATATATACTGTACATATCGAAGTTTTTGAAAATCTCTGTAGTTCTCTATTTCTGTTGTTTCTGCTGCTCTCAGATCAGACACGTGAAGACTTACACTCTGGTGCGTTTCCTGGGTCTCCCTTGTCTCCTTTGGCACCTGGTGGTCCGGCAGGACCTGTGGTGGAAAAATGGTCAAATACATATTCCAACCAAGTTGAACATGAACTGATATGAACTCATAATCCATATGTCAGAAACTGTCATAGGTCATTTTAACCAGAACTGACTACAAAACAAACTGGACTAGTAAACCATTCAGTGCAGGAGGCGTCGAGGCGGCTCATTGTGTTCATTGTGTGGAGCTCAGCAGTGGGGGAGTGACCTGGACACTCTTACAGATGTAAAAGTATATTCTAATTAATACTACAGATACTGTATTTGTTACATTTCTCACTTACAGTTTTATCTTTGGGTGAACTTGTAACATTACACAGCTTTTTGGTATTGTTGAATGAACTCATCCCTCTTTCACAGAGTGAAATAAAGACCTGGAGCCAGATTTATAAAACTCTGTGCAGATTTGCAGACAGAAAAATGGATATTACAATAACAACAACCTAAAAACTCTTATTATTTCACTAAAACTCGGTGTACGCCATGGTCTGAAGTCGGCACATTCTCACCACATATTCTTCTTTATAAACACCAGTTTATATGTGGGTATGAAATGGTTCTGAATGGTTTCTGTGCTTACATATCATTTATAGGTGGCTCATAAAGTCTGGATCTTTGTAAGAAAAGTTAGAGTGAAGTTTTTTTTTTTTTAATCTTTAGTTGTTATTTGCTTTATTATGCTTTGCACAGCACATCACATATGGAAGAAACCTTTTACTTTAATACACACTCACCTTCAGTTCCATTGAAACCAGGAAGCCCATTTAAACCTGACAACAAGACAACAAAATTAGATCTTGTGAAAGATATATATATATATATCAATAAATAAACAGGAGTGGATTAAAACTACAATTTAAATTCATTGGGCCATAATGTTTGTGTTTATTATGACTAGTTGATAAACTGTATAATATTAAATAAAGAGGAAATATTGGCTGTTACGTCGGGATACATGTTTTATTTCTGTGTAACAGCTCTTTAAGGAGGGAGACCCACCACGCCTATTCAATGGCAAGGAAACAATTTAACATGAGAAATGAAAAATGGTCTCCATAGTGGAGCTATGGACTCTTCAACCAATATCCAAACCCTTACCTGGAAGCCCTGGGTCTCCTTTCAGTCCCTGTACACCTACTCCTTGATCCCCTGGGGGTCCTTGGGCCCCAGGTGACCCTTTGGCACCTGCATTCACACACACACACACACACACACACACACACACACACACACACACACACACACGTGAGCGTGATGATTATGAACAGATGTGTGTGTATTTTTGGTGCAAATATATATTTCGTAAATGCAAGCTGTGCAAATTGTATTATTCATCACATGAAACGGCACCGTGTCAGCAATATTACAGACGATGACCAGAAGTTAAAGGAGGAAGAGAAACTGAAGTTTCATAATAATTTCATAATTGCAATCTGTTGATACACCCAGGATCTGAGCCTCAGTAAAGTGGTTTGGTCAGCCTCACTGTGAGTCAGTATGTGAGTCAACCAGTAAACGTGCACAGTATGAGGAACAGATTTTCAGGATTCTTTGCCTGAACACACATTCACACCGGACAGCCACCACTGTCTTCTGGACCACACCGCCGTGCTTATAATACAATTTTATTTGGCAAGAGCTCTTTTCAAAAACAGTTTTCTAATGTGTTTATTCATCAAATATATATGCTAATTAAAGACACGACTAATGGGCAATGTACACAGTATCCGGATGCATCACGTTTCGGCTCGTAGCAGCTGCCGGAGACATTCCGCTGCCATGTAGTGTCTCATGCACCAATCTTTTCCTGGCTGTACTGTTTTTACGAGCTGGGTCTGCTTTTACCGGAACCAAAATTCTCCACAGAGGTCCAGGTGGGCCAGGTGAGGAGGTACCTTTTTGACTTAACTTTTAAATTTGTACAACCGTTTGCAAATCTGGCAGGTCTATGACGCTTTATAATCAAATAATAAAGCTGCCATGCCTAGCCTGAAGCAGACAGAGATTTCAGAAGGTTTTTACATCAGTGAGTCCAGCTTTGTAGATGTCACAGTTTGTTTTTCATTTGATTTGTCAGTTCTGGTGTGTGCACTGAAGTGCCCGACAGCATCTCAGTTTGTGTGGATGGGACACCCTTTTCTGTTGCAGCCCCATTTTGTAAGTTCCTTTAAAAAAAAAATCATATCTAATACGGCTTTAATAATACCAACAAGTACATTATTCTACAAATAATCACAATGAAACCCACCACTTTCACCTGGCCTTCCAGGTTCTCCTTTTTGTCCTCCATCACCCTTCGGTCCCGGAAGGCCAGCAACACCACGGCCACCTGAAAAGAAGCATACGGTATGTGATCTACTGATGGACATGGCATGCTGAATAATGCACACAAACAGTGACGATGTAGGCTGTATACCAGTCAGAAGTCTCAGTTTTAAGTAGTTTAGACCACACACGTATGTGACTAATGAATATATTTCAATCACAAATCCTTGGAAATCCAGCTGAACAAAATTAGCAAATTCTGATGTTAGAGCCTACAATGCTCTTTACATCCCACTATACTGAAGTGCTGCTCTCAAAGCCTGAAATGAAAGGTTTATCCTGAGGCTGGTGTTTGAAGAAAGGTCAATAAAGTCGAGAGGAGTTATTCCTCTGGAAGTTGCTCAATAAATCTGCTTATTAGATTTTGATTTTTTTTTTTACAAATCGAAATTTTGAGTTGGTGGCAGCAGGAAAGGTCATGGTGTCATCAAAATCCTTTAGACCCCTACACCCTTTATATTAGTCAGCTAGCTGTTAAATTACATCATCTGCAATTTAATCACATGACGGTCTAACTAATGTTGCAAATCCTTCTTGGTGAGGTTAAACTAAATCTTTATCAGTATTTATTTAGTCACATATTTATTTTTGTTGGTTTTCAAATGTAACCCTTGTGCCTCCCTAAGGACACTTTTAGCTTTTTAATTTTTCAGTCATTTTGGCTGTGTTAATGCATAGCATACATTTTGGCAAAAGTGAGGTTTTTCTTTTGTTTTTTTTCCAATTTGGAGGCTCAACCTCAGCTCCTATAATTAACAGGCCCTTCTATGTAATATGTATAGATGTTTACAAATGATTTCTTAAAGGTTTACAAATCATTTGGTAATTATTAACAAATACATAACATGGTATATCAAATATTATAATGTGTGCATCAATAAACTGATGATAAATAGTTTACTAAAGTAATCAGAATGCAATTGTCTCTTATCAGCTGTTATACAATATAGAATTTCTAAACTAATTATTTGATATTACACAAACTAATGATAAAATAACAGAATTTATTGCATTGCTAATAAATATAAAACATTATTATTTCATTGTTAACAGTAAAATAACTATTAACTAAGTTTAATTAACTCATTTATAAATGATGGTTATTATTATAAAGTGTCTTTTCACGCAGACATTTTTGTCCTTTAAGGACATCAGAGCAAACATTTTAAAGTGAGGACATGACCTCTGTGTCCTCAGTGTTACAGACAGCCCTGTCTGGAGCAAAGTGTTGGACAGACAGATTGTTCATCTGCCATTTGTTCCTGTGCAATGTCAAACATATTGAAACTATTAGCAAATCATACACACACTAGCAAGGGTCGCTAAAGGTCATTATCACTAATTGTAAGTTTGATCAAGGACTCAGAGGTGGTGGGGTTGGGTGATGGTGGACCTATTGGAAAACATCTGCCTCAGACTGGTAATTTGTCGGCTTGAGTAAAAGTCCACCCTGATAGAGATTTCATACAGGAAATGTCAGTGCACTGACTAAGTTGCGAGGGTATGTGAAATAATGGCTGCAGCCCATCCATCAGCCGGTTTTCATCAGCCGTCTGACAAGAGATGACAGGTCATCAACGGCGGGATCATCGCCAGACCTGCAGCTGAAAGCTAATGCCTCCTGCTGCACATATATGCACCTTCGCTAGATCAGTTGTAACCAAATTAACTTTTTACACTGAGAATCTTTGGTTGCTAAACGCGACCTCACTTTTCATATTTAATTGATTAACTTCAGCTTCTAACTTTATTTTTTAATTGCTTAAGGTTGACACACACACACACACACACACACAGACGTGTATCCTACCTGGTGTGACGCTGATGTTTGTCAGTTTTCCCTCCAGGTTGCGGGTGCTGGTGTTGAGCAGGTTCAGGTCAGACTGCAGCCTGTCCAGCTGACCCTTCTCTCCACACAGGCTGGTGACCTGTTGTCATGGCAAACCAACAGAACATGACTGTGATGTTAAAGCAACATTGGTCTGGTTTGACCAGTAGTTCATTGTGGCAAATGTTAGCTAATGTTAACACATTTTAGATAGATATTGGAACTGTTTCTTGACAAATAACAGTATCCATCCACCCAGTAGTTCTGTGCAGCCCCTCTGGCTGGACTCTCTGTACTGTGCAGACATGATGGTACCAAACCTAGAAACCTCAATGGAAGATTGCCTAATTTTGCCAATTGATTGTTGTCTTGAGACCAACATTTTATATGATAGCCCGTACAAAACCAGATAGATGTCTTCAGACCATTATATGAATGTTGACCTCAAGCCATCAGTGTTTTATTCCAACCATTCTAACCATCAGATGAATGTGGTTATATTCACATGGTCTGTGACAACAACCACTTGGCAAAATCAAGATAAGAAAAATCAAGAAATAGTCCCAGCCCGTAACTCTTCATGAAACCACACATTGTTGTTAATACATTTCTGCTTTTTTGCAGATTATAGAAAGGATGCAAATTAATGATCTTCAGAGGTTCCAGTCTTAATGCTAAACTTGGCTATCATCCTGGCTCCAACTCTGTATTTAACATCCAGGCAAGAGCTTGATATGGTTCTTCTCATCTCACTCAGAAAAAAACCTATTTTCCTAAAACGTTGAAGTATTTGTAATGATCTAATTCATGGTAATTATTCCAGGGCCTTACAGTTACTTTTTGTCATTGATAAACTGGATAAATAGAGCTAAAGTAAATTAAAAACTAAACCGAATGTGAACTGAACAAAAACTAAACTGAACTATATACTCTGAAGCTATATACAGAAGCTATATTCAGTAAAATGTTGTATATAAAAAGCAGGAGGACCTGGCTCTTCAGGGCCGTTAGGTTAGCCCTCAGGATCTTGGTTTCTTGACTGTTGTTGTAGAGCAGAGTTTGGATGTTGTCAGTACCCTGTTTTCCATCCAGGGGGATGTCATTAGAGATCAGTTTCTCCAACTTGGGGTTAGATAGTGAAGACCCCAGCGTGAAAACTGGGACAGGGAAAAAAATAACAAGCATGTTTCATCAGTAACTTCATTCACTTTGAGTTTGATAACACATAATACAAACTGGTGTAGAAATAATCTTGATTATCTTCAATATATCACATTTAAAAATAAATATTTGATAACAAATAATACTATCTGCATGCAGTCTTACCTTTGTGAATGAGAACGGCATTAAGAATGGTCTGCAAGATGAGGTAAATAACGATCACATAAAAACACCACGGTCTTCTGGACCTCACTGGCTTCAGATCTGAAACACATACAGGAAACTACATTTAAAACACCAGAATGTGATCAATCTCCTGCAGCAAACTTGCATCTTGGGAAGGTCATTTCAGGAGACAAAAAGTAGCCTGGTTCATCCAGCTGATACAAATGCTTTTATAAATTTGAAAGCTCCGAGCATGAAACATTTGGACAACCAGTGGAAAATGTCAGCTGTCAATCATGATGACAACCTCAAGGGAATGGAGATAGGTTTCTTTTTGTTGGCAGAAAAGTCATGAAAGTGACATTAGACCAAACTGGTTATGACTGAGAGGTAAACTACTGTCCCCTCTGAAGGTTTCAGAGGTGCATGTGTGTGGATGTGAGTTGGAGAAATATGTAATCAGTAGTCAGTGATGGTTTTTTGTTTCATTTTAATTCAGAATGCATTAAATCTTAGAATAGCAATTAGAGGAGTCTCCATGTTTTAAGCAGTTGCAGCAACCCTGTCTCATAGACATTATGTTTATACAACTCATTTACAACAGCAAATATGTTTTGTAAATTATGTTAATTACATGTTCTATTAACATAATGAGGATATTTTATTATCTGATGAGCTGCAAAATGTTGCTGAAAGTACTACCTGCAAAACCTTCACTAAAATCGTCCTCCTCACCTACAAAGCGCTAAACGGTCAGGCCCCATCATATCTTAAAGAGCTCATAGTACCCTATTATCCCACTAGAACACTGCGCTCCCAGAACGCAGGGTTACTTGAGTTTCCTAGAGTCTCCAAAAGTAGAATGGGAGCCAGAGCCTTCAGCTATCAAGCTCCTCTTCTGTGGAACCAGCTCCCAGTTTCAGTCCGGGAGGCAGACACCCTCTCCACATTAAAGAGTAGGCTGAAGACTTTCCTCTTTGATAAGGCTTATAGTTAGGGCTGGCTCAGTCTGCCTTGGACCAGCCCTTAGTTCTGCTGCTATAGGCCTAGACTGCCAGGGGACTTCCTATGACACACTGAGCTCCTCTCTCTCTCCATCTGGATGAATTCATGTCCCAACCACACTGCTAGATACCGCCAGATCCTACACACTGGACCTTTCAGAAATGACCTGAATGATAAATCAATTATGAAAATGATTGCCAATTAATTTCCTGATGATCAACAAATCATTTCTAGCTCTAGTACATATACTATAGAGTAAGTGGGGGGATGGGGTGGGTCAATGCAAGTGTCATTGGCTAATATTTGTTTTGAAGTTGTCCAAATTTATCAAATTATCATTGAAGCAACTCCCAAACTTTGTAGAAAGTCTTGAACAGGCTTGTCCATTTAGACATTTTGACAGCAGTGTCTGTCTGGTGTAATATAGTGAGAGCTAGCAATGAGCATAACTTGATAATATGTTTAAGTCATCTGGCACGACAGGCTTTTATCACAAAGACATTTTGACATGTCACTGTAGTAGGAGTTAAGACATCTTCCAAACTTTGTCAAACTTCTTAAAGGCCTTTTGATTCATTCATATGTAACCCCTGATGTAAAATGTTTGCCAATGTTTTGTGGTTGGAAAGAATAATGAATATGTCAACTGTAGCAGCAGTAAACACATTCTGAGCTGAGGTTAGAAGTAATGTGAGTAGTTATGTCATAACACCCTAAGTGACAGGATCTATTAGATTGTTGGGCACTCCCCTCTACCACTAAAACAACGTGCATATTAACATGTTGTTTTGTTCACATCCACCCGCATGCCTTTTTAAAGACATTTAAGATTTATCTATATAGTTACCTATTTTTTGTTGTAGTTCGTTTGTATGTGTTAAAACTTTTTCTATGTGTATAATATGATAACCTTATGTATTGGTTCTGTATTATCTCATTTATGCAGTTTTCTGTGCTCCTATAAACTCAACTAAAATAGTCTTTAGTCACTTTTATTTCAGGAGCTATCTGCAGCAGAATCCTCATGTTTCCCTCAGAAACAGGAAAGATGAAATTGTGCTACCACCTACTGGTCACGGCTGCCATTTCATTCACTCTCAGGTTTAACACTTGCAGCTGATGTGGTTGAAAATCGAAGGAGATTTAAATTTGTCCATTTGACATGACAATGCTGCCTTTAACAACTGACCTGAGAAACAGTACAACCTTAATCCTACAGTGAGGTTAATTCCCCTCAGGGATTAATAAAGTGCCTTTCTTCTTCTTCTTCTTCTTTTTCTTCTTCTACAAGTATCTACTTTAAAACAACATGAACATCTTGTTTGCTGACATTACAAATAATTTCCACAAAATACGTCTTTCATTCGGGTGCTGTGTGAGAGCATTTCCTGACTGACAGCAGATTCTGTACACTTTTCCACATTAACTGGCTCTTTTTGTGTTACTCAACCTGAAAATAACTTTGGAATCTTCTCCTCATTGTCACTGTCTGACTTTAAAGCTGCAGTTGGTAACTTTGAACAACTATGATATAAAAAAAAGTATTTTTTATAAAACTGTCACTATATCCTGACACTAACACTGATGCATCTAAATACTCATTCCCACACCGATGGCTTTCAGGAGCAATTTGGGGTTCAGTACGTATCTTGCCCACAGACACTTTGACATATGACCTACTTTGCCTCTGAGCCACAGCCACCCCGTGACTGTTTGCTAACACGTTTGCCACAATAACTTTATGAGCTATGTCAGTGTTATATTTACAGCTTGCTACGCTGCCCACAAGTGGCGAAAAAACAAATGCAGATTTAATCTTCTTAGTTCCACTTATGTTTAACAAGTGAAAACATGTGCTATGAGAGAGGTTTGTTGACTGCTCTACTGCTGAAACATCGGTTTGTCCAAAAACTGTGGAGGTGGGAGGAGATTAGAAACTCATTTGGTAATACATTACTTCCTCTGGGTGGACATGCTCTCAATAGTAAATTCCTTGATGTTGAAAACAATTAGAAACCTTTTCTTACTTTGACAGTAAAATATCTATAAAGATGTTCCTTGTGACTTATAGTTTATACCAACACAGTGGGCCTACAGTACTTCATGTGTATTCTTGAGTTTTGGAAGCTTTACTGTTTTAAGCAAGTAAATTGCTGCCATAACTACCAGACACTGAAGTTTTAAAAACACAAATATACACAGTTCATCACTGTCAAAATACCAGACAGCAGTGGTAGAAGCTCTGATTGGCCAGAGCCCTGACAACTTAAAGCAGCTAGCCAATCAGTGTCCCAGTTGCTGTTCAATAGTTTGGATTTAATTACATTTTATAGGTTGCAACATCGAGAGCTAAAAATAGAAATACTAAATAGAAACTGTCAATGTTTATGCAGGAAACAAAACTCATTTCATTTCATTTCAGAATTTATTTTGAACATGTAAAATAACAAAAAATGTTAAATAAAAAAGAGAATGATCATACAAACAAGTGGACAGTCAGAAAAAAAGTAGTATTTACATACAATGAAAAGCATAAGTAAAAGAAATTGTCAAACACTTGATTCCTTGGTTTACATATTTGAAAAGGAGTGAGAAGAAGTACAAATTTATTTAATCCCACTCCTTCTCCATAAATCATTCATAAATTAATAATTGTTTTATTTATAATTAATAATTATTAATTAATTAATAAAAATAATTTGTTTTGAGCTATGGAGCGCCTCAAAGATCTGTTCTCCACTATCTTATTTTCAATGTATATGCTTCCATTAAGGACCTTTTAATTCTTTGTTTTAATATCTATTTCATTTATGTGGACGACACTGAAAGTCTGAAATCTCTGCAATATAACTAACCTAAATTACTGCCTGGACTGTAGGGTCCAGACCTGGATGTCCCAAAATGTTCTAAATGTGGGGTATTCTGGTGG
Organism: Sebastiscus tertius; assembly: GCA_916701665.1. Lineage (NCBI taxonomy): Eukaryota > Metazoa > Chordata > Actinopteri > Perciformes > Sebastidae > Sebastiscus > Sebastiscus tertius. Next base: position 60,549 of record CAKAOH010040946.1, read on the forward strand.
CTGAGTGGTTAAGCTGCATACCATATAACCATCATTTAAATAGAATAAGACAGAGAGGTCCCTATTATTAGCCCCAAGAGTGTTCAAAAGAGGTCAAGAAATATTTCTCGAATTAGACCAATTTTATCATTTTTTCAATTGTTGAGAAATAAATCCATGTTTTCTTTCTGTCATCTTTACATTATACTCCTGCTGATGAGCTATTTCATCTGCAGATGGTTAAAAAGTTACAACCTATCAGGAACTACACGGTGAAGCAAATGACAACATGTCTGAATTATTGTGTCCATGTAGTAACTTCAAATTAAGGTTAAGTAATTAAACTTCTGTAAATCTGGTTACCATGTTTTCTCTCACAAGTCCAAATCTATTTGTTTTTAAAGGTGTCATACTTTCTGTAATACTCACCCTCAGGCTGGAAACTGTAGAGATCAGTCCTGCTGAGTGACATGTCAAACAGCGGGTTACTCTGGGTGAAGGAGATATGATCCCTCTGGTCCGCTGATGTCTCCATGCTCTCTAGAGTCCACACTCACCTTCACTTCCTACTTCAGGAACTCTTATAACATGCAGTGCATGATGTCGGGAAACCAAGATTCTCCCCAGATTGCAACAGAACCTCTCTGTGAAAGAACTTATTGAAGTAGAGGAAGGAACTATAGCTGATTTGTAGCTGAGGTGGACAAAATTTAGCAACACAACACTCATGTTTAGCAGTACAGCTGGTGAGTAGAATGAGGAAGTTGTTACTCTTAACCATGTATGCAACGTGGGCTTGCAAAACAGTAACAGAAATCATGCTCAGTATCTTTCATCACAGTTAGAATGACCATATCCATCCATCCATATTATTATTTCTATTATTATCATTGACAATTTGACCATCATGTCCGCTGGTTTAACTTGTAATGAAGCAACTAGACAGGATCACATAACAATCTACAATAGAGGAGTAAAAGGTAAGTTAGGAAAACACACACTTCTCTGTATATTTTCATCTTCAGTAGGAACCAATGGACTTGGAGCTGAGAGCTGCAGACCATCAGTACATGTATGAATTTAAAATATAGAAAATCCCAGCACAGAGCAAAAACTACAGAATAGAAAAACATATTATATAAATTTATATATATGTGCAACCCAATAACACACAAAAACTTGTAATAGAAAAAAAATACATACAACATACGACATACAACTAAACTGCATAACCAAAATATGTTCTGAGGGAAACATATTTTCTCCTGTATTACGGTCAGAGTTTTAAACAGTTTTAAAGACGTGATTAATGTTCTAAATTGCAATAAAGCAAAACAAAAAACACAACAAAATGACTTAGTTAGGTTTACTAAAAAATGCCATGGTTGGTCTTATATAAATTAGTATGTAAACTAAGTACAATACGTATAGAAACAACGTAACATAAGTACATTAGACATGTCACAGACGTCACTAATGTAGCTTACAAAAAGTTCTGAGCCGGCCCGTTCTCATTTCCAGGGCATCACACACCGAGGTTTTGTCATGGCCGTCGGTGATACTAACTGGTAAATGGTAAATGGAAACCTAACTATAGTGGTTTTGTTGCCTAATCCTAAAGTGACGCCAAGGGACGTGACAAAGCGGTGGTATGTGACGAGTTGGGATGAGAATGTGTTGTCTGAGCGTAGCATTTTCATGTGGATGCATTTACATTGCAGTCAGTACAGACTTCATGGCATACAAATGATACACTTAAAGCAAGAACGGCGTTCTTATTACACGCTTTTGCTTTGCACATTACCGTGTCATATCGCGTCACGCTTTTGTGTGTTATTGGGTTGCATATAAATGCAACCCAATAACAAACAAAAGCATGTAATAAACTAATCATTGACAGTGACAAAAATAAAAGAAATGCAAAGTTGATTAACACAATGCAGTGAGGATAAAAAGTATAAATAGAGGAAAATCAGAGAAACATAATATTTATTCACACAGTCTAACTGATAAAATGGTCTGTGCCAGAGATACAGTAGTTTCATATGCAGGAGAAAAGGAGGAAAACGAAAAGAAGAAGTTAAGTCACATCATGTCTTCCTTTTTTTTCCTCATGTAAGCTTTTATGGCGCTAAATTTCCACTTGTCTCAGCCTTAATTTCTCATTTAATTTTTTCTTTTCTTCTTTGACCCTTGCAAAAGTAGGAATTGAAACTTATTCCAGTGTACTCTCAGTTATTGTTGTTGATAAGTTAGGTGCCCACTGAGCAATTTGATGTTGAAACTATATTTCATTAGATGTATATTATACGCCTATTTGTCTGTAGACGGTTAGTTGAGATTAAGGTTATTCAAGGTTGAATCAAAGTTAATGTTTAGTAGACGTCTAGTCTTAACCTAGATGTTATATCAATCTGTGAATATACGACAAAAAATGAACAGTTTTACTGTAAACGCGGGGGTGTGCAGTGCTTATGTCAAATATTCACAGGTTTTTATGCATTTTTAAAATATGATGTTTTTAAAATATGGTCTAAAGCTGGACTTTATGTAGCCCATAAATGCTGGTCTATTATCAGAGCTATAATGCATAGATGCAACGTTGAAAAGACGTCTATTACTCAGTGGATGTGTTTGGATTAAAACTTGGATGGGGAATAAATGAAGGTGTAGAAATGGTGTGAAAGTTGAAGATGATCCAGTGAACTCCAGAAAAGGAAGAGAAGAGCTCCTTTCACAGCATATCTTTGACCTGTCATAGTAGTTTGACTTGTCATAATGTTACTAACAGCATTAAAGATGCACCATTCTACTCATGTGTCCCAGTAAGACATGACAGTAGCCAGGTTTCCATTCAAATTTAGAGCAAAGCAGAAAAAATGTTAAATTTAAAAATTAAATGAGTTCCAGTCAAACTGTGGAAAACATGATGGAATTATGCCTATATGTTTGTTTTGTGTATTAATTGAGTGATTACCTCACCTACAGTATACTTACATATGATCAAACAAAACAAATTAAAACTAATAAAAATAAGTTTGGAAGCAAAAAAAGAACCAAATTGAGTTTAAGAAACTGTGAGTGAAAAATCATAAACTCAACTAAAAGATGCTAACTGTTAAAAGACCAATGGAGCCACAATATACGGCACCAAATGTAACATTAGAATTTGTCATTTGAACACTATAAAACTCACTATGCTGAAAATTGTTTATGCAATTAAAGTTGCTTGTAAGAGACTCTAGGAAGTCATAACAAGCTAATGATTATCACTGTAGAGTGTCTTGTTGGTCCGTGGGGAGAACCTCACCAGTGGAAACGTGGAGCACAATGTACAAGGTGACACCAGTAACAGTGCAGGAACACACATCAATGAATCTACTGCCTCAGTGCATGCTGGGACCGTTTCAAACACATCCACCTTGTGTAACCGCAATCACATGATAAGCACTCACCAGTCATGTGAATGCTGCTCATGGTTTCCTGATAACAGCATGTTAGCCTGAATTAGAAGAACTGAGCCCTGGACTTGTACACCTCCAGAGACCCTTCACACCCTGGGGAACTGTTTCATCTTCTCTCCTCTGGGAGGCGCTACAGAACGCTGTATCCAGACATCAGGGCCCTGTTCTTTGTATGTGGATAACCCAGTTTTTGGTTCATCAAAGCTGGTTTAATATACTGTATATTTGGAATTGTTGTCAGAGCAACAAGTCCTTAAACCCAAACCTGCAAAAGGGCTTAAAGCCCACTGACAGTTAGCTGGATCACGACTCAGACGGTTTACTGTGAACCACATGAAGTCATTTCTGAAGAGGGCAATGCTCTAAGCCACCGGATCATCCCAGGAACTCTCGCCCTTTGCCCTTTCTGCCTGCCAACGTCCAGTCCCCAAGTGTGCAATATACTTTCTTAAACTGCTATCTGAGTCTGTGTGCTGCATTTGGGTCTGCTCGTTGCCGAACCTAAACGGGTGTGCTCTTGTATGGAAATGAAGGCAACATGAGTAGAGAGTTGAAAGAAAGAATCCAATATGATCAGCATTCATATTATTGGTTGAGTCCCTCATCATGTGATGAGGTAGGTGTGTTGGGAACCCTCCCAGCATGCACTGGGGCAATAGATTGACATAAATAAATAAAAACGTATTAACTCTCATTTTCTGTGTGTTCCTGCATTGTAATGTGTATCATTTTATTCTAAATTGTGCTCCACAATGTTCCCACTCTGTTAAACATTATTACCAGTGAATGTGGTCGGACTATGAGTGAAGATGAAGTGCATGATTGGTGAATGAACACGCAAGAGAATTTTATGTGATAATCATTCGACTACTACGAAAAGGAAACCTACAAAATCAGCTTTAATTGCATCGTGAACATTTTCCACCAAAGAGAGTTCTGCAGTTACTAATTTAATAGCCTACATTTTAGATTACAAATGACAAACTCCCACTTTAATGACAAATTAAATGCATGTGCTCTGGCTCCATTGATCTTTTAGTGGAGTTCATTTCTTTTTGCTCAGTATCTCATATATTTAGTTGTATGGTTTATCATAGTATAGGTAACTCTTCATTATGAAAATATAAAAATAAGTAAAAAAAATGTTTTGCCGTTGGTAAAACAATTTTGCTGACTTACTGGATCATTTAATTCCCAGTACACCCATACCTGATAAACCCTTCTCTTTCCACTAGTTGGGGACAAGAATGTTAATGCCAGCTCACAGCGTTTCTGTGGAGTAAGGCCATGGAACTGGTCAGTGGTCTGCCAGTTCCTTCTCTACCTCATCGGTCTGTTCCAGGGTACTTTTTACTTCCTTTACCTCTTTCTTGTTTATGTACCAGGGTGGACCCGTCACTAGTTCTGTCTTTTCCACCCTTAACATCAATGGCTGCTCTCTCCATCTCTTCAAGGGGTGTTGAGCAGAGGTGGAATGTAACTAAGTACATTTACTCAGTGACTGTACTTAAGGACACATTTTGAGGTACTAGTACTTTACTAGAGTACTACTTCCTACTTCTACCACTACATCTCAGAGACAAATATTGTACTGTTTACTGCACTACATTTATATGACAGATTTAGTTAATTTGCAGATTCAAATCATTAATATTAAATATAAATTAATTATCCTACCAGCAATATATAAAGTAATTAAAAAGAGCTCCACCTTTACCAGCTGTAACATTAAGGTGATGAACACATTAACACATCTGCCATTGAGAAGTGGAGTCAAATTCCCTGTATATGTATATTACTGTAAGTTCATCCTGACACAGTATTATACTGTATAGGTGGCTGATTTATTTCACATGTGTTACTGTCATTGACCACTAGATGTCGCTCTGATATAATGTTCTCTAGTATTTGGGTTGTGGAAATCCAGTGTGAAGCACTTGTGTGATAATCAGAGTGATGAGGAGTTAACAGTCTAATGTCAGCAGATAAACAGGGTTCCTGACTGTTACCATGTTCTTATACTGGAGTCACAATACAGCACCTCTCTTTACCACCATGAACAGAACAATTTGCAGTTTTAATGTCGTAGTTACGAATAAGAAATGTTCCTGAAATTTAGACTATAGCCTTTTTTAATTTTGATTTCATATTGATTTTTATTTTTCCCTTTCAGCCGTTTTGTCATTGATATAACAGCAAAGTAAATCACAAAGAGTAGACTCACTGTAAGAGCAGACTCCACTAATACAGGCCAGAGCTACTAACAGAGACCTCTTCTATAACCTACCTGTATATTCAACACATTCTCACTCCCAACGCGTCAAATACCGCCGTGCGTAAAGGTCTCCGGTATAGGGGCACGGACACAAGTGGCGGTATTTGACGAGTTAGGAGGAGTGAGAATGTGTTGGTATATTGGCCTTTACCTCTAGAATAAAGACATTATATCAGGCTGAGAGGGAAGGCAGTATGTCCTTAGTTTAGTTCATCTGTACCTGCAGGGCTCAGTGGTGCTACAGTATATTATACTGTATATGATGTGTGTTCATACCGGACAGCAGGGAGGGTTCACACTGTGTGATCAACAGCAGCATCTCTATGTGAGGCCTCAGAGCTCGTGCACAGGGTCAACATCTGAAATAGGTGATCAGATCAGATCAGAGAAGGAAGGTTCGGTGCGTTTAATAACTAAAAGTTTCCCCCTGTGCTGGAAGATCTGCGCTGATCTCTAATTATTATTATTATTATTATTGTCATTAAGAAAATCTAAATATGCATATTAATTTATGCACAGCTTATTCAATTCAAATGCGTTTATTTTAAAACATTTATTTCATAATAAGGGAACGATTATAAAAAAGGTGTAAAACGTGGATTTTTTTTATTTGGAATAATGTGTAATAATCCCCTGCCATGTCCTAACACATATCTCTAATAGGTTATTATAGATGACACCAGAGGCTACTACAACGAACGTCTTTGTATTGTATTTATTTTAACAAAATAAATATTACTTTTCACTTTTCGATCCATTGAGTCGTATGTTTTGCTGCGATTATTCTTTATTATCCTTTATCCTTTATTTTTTCCTTTAGATGCATCTTCGTGCAGACAGTGACACCAGATCAGATGATCTCGGATTGAATCTTAATCTTCAGTGTGAACGCTAAACTGTGGAGAAACAGTCTCTAAATGAGAAGAGCTGACCGACTGACAGCGTCTTCATCCACACACAGCTCTTATCAGCCTCACCTCACAGTGCGCGTGTGTTTGGCCTGCGAGCTGGCTAATCCCAACAGCAGCAGCAGCACCGTGCAGGAAAACCTTCTTATTAGAAGTGAAAGCTGTTTCCTGTTTAACTGTCTGACAGTTTGTTGATAGCATAAGTAGAGTTTTGGACGATTATGGTCCTCATAATTAAATCTGCACATTAAATATGATAATAATTATTATAAATAGCAGAATGATTTCCAAAATATATGTTTATATTTGGTTATATTTATCTAGAACAAAAGAATAATACCACATACCACTATATACACAACCAGATATTAGGAATATTATAAAAATAAAACAGATGCACATAAAAAAAAATCTGCCCAGACTTCTGTATTGTAAAAAAAAAAATCTCTTTGAGTCCCTGGAGGACTATTATAGAATTATTATAGGAATATTATAGTGACACTAAATGTCATTGAGGAATCTTGAGAAATACTTAAAATCACTGAATATACTAGATAGGAAATTATTATTAGTAAAAAGATGGTGAATTTCTGTATTTGTCCGTTGTTGGTGTGAGAGGCGCACCAAGGCTTAAATAAAACAAAGGCCTTAATATGAATTACACCAATTAAGTTGTTCCTTCATGCAGTGTTCTCTGTATTCCAGGCTTTCTATTAACACCTTGAAACCGCTCCTCTTGTCTGTTATGTTCCATTTATTATCCTATCGGCCCACTTTGCGCGCACTTTGATGAAGGGTTTGGCTCGGTGATGGTGACAGAGGCTTTGAGTCGCTTTTCTCCCAAAGCTCGGTGATGAAGGTCCGGCTGATCAGGCGGAATACACAGTAATTAAAACCTATCAATTATCCGCCGGCAGCTTCTCGATAAGAGCGCGCTTTTCCAGAGCTCGGCCTGGAAAACAATAGCGGCTGACAATAGTGGCTGTACCTCAGGGAGAATGGACGTTAAATGGACGCATATGAAGATATAGGAGGTGTATACAGTTCGGATATGAAATAGGGAGATGGTTAGTGGTATAGCTGTGGGTCTATTCTCTGTGATGTGATTGTGTTTGTCTTGTGTGCGCGTGCTTGTGTGCGAGAGATAAGCAAAAAAAAAAAAAAAAATGCCCTGTTCACCAAAGTATGCACCATCCTGTAGTGTAAGATGTTAAAGCAGGACGCATCAGCTGCTGGGAGGTCACACCAGAAAATATTACTAATTCAGGAATCAAAGTGTAAATGTTGTTGTTTCACACGCAACTTCCGTCAATCCCTTCGCGCGCGTGTCCGGTTCAAAGTCAACTACCTGGAGGATGTGAGGTGAGCTGTGTGTGTGTGTGTGTGTGTGTGTGTTCTTGTACAGCTACCATTGTGAGGACCAATTTGAGTTTTAGACCTTCAGAGTGAGGACATTTTATCAAACAGACCTTCAAAGGCCTGTTTGAGGGTTCAAACTGGGTTTTAAGGTCCAGGTTAGAATTAGGTTTAGGTTAGGATTAGTGTAAGGGTTGGGGTCAGGCATTTAGTTCTGATGGTTAAGGCTAGGGTAAGGGGCTTGGGAATGCATTATGTCAATGAGTGTCCTCACAAAGATGGAAGTACACGGCTGTGTGTGTGTGTGTGTATGTGTGTGTATGTGTGTGTGTTTGTGTGTGTGTGTGTGCGTGTGGCAGTGATAATCTCTTGTTTGGTTGCTGCTCGCTGCTCCACAGACTACCCTCTTGGCTCAGAGACGCCTGACATTATTGGACGTCGTCACCCCTTGTCCAAAAGTGTCCCGGTCGGTGATTGGTCCGCTGCGCTTTGGATGTTATTCATGCACCTCCGGTTGGTGTGTGTATGAGTTTGTGTGAGTGTGTGTGAGTGTGTGTGCGCGCATGGTGATGTGATGTATGGACTTTGTGAAGATCCGACTGTCATCCAGCGGTGTAAAGCTCTGGGTGTGTGAGAGCAGCTCGTATAATAGCAACCATATAGTCACCCACCATGACGCGCCGGAGCGCCTTTACGCAGCAGGATTGTTCACAGTTTGCGAATAATTACACCAACCAGCAATATTTCGGAGAGAAAATAACTATGTTTTAGTGCTTTCCTGTTGTCATATTTTGGATACAAACGCAGGGAAAAGTGGAAAGTGGATTGAAAGAAGCAGAAGCACGTTGTTGAGAGCAGCAGCAGCAGCGATGGAGGAGCAGCAGCAGCGGGATGTGAACAGCTCTGACAGCAGCGAGGCAGAGAGCAGCGTCTCTCCGGCTCACAGCCTGCCCTCACCGCCCATACTGCCGCTGCAGGCCGCCCAGCAGGCTCACAGGACCACCAACTTCTTCATAGACAACATCCTGCGCCCGGACTTTGGCTGCAAGAAGGAGCACGGCCTGCATGGCCCGCGGGAGAGGGCGCAGACCTCCGGCCGGGACCGGGAGCACCGGGAGCACCGGGTCCACCCTCCGGTCAGCAGGCCGAGTCTACCCGGGACGCCGTGCCACGACTCCAACTGCAGCAGTGACAGCACGTCGTCCTCCTCCGCCTCCTCCACCTCTTTGGCGAGTCCCAAGAAGAGCAACGGAGGAGGAACCGCAGCCGCCGCCTCCACCGGGAGCAGCGGCGGCGTGAAAGCCGAGGAGAGGACCGGCGGCGGGGGGACCGGGGAGAACGGGTCCTCGTCGCTGGTGGTGCTGAACGGTACCGGGGCGTCCACACCGGAGAGCCAGCCGTTACTCTGGCCCGCCTGGGTCTACTGCACCCGGTACTCGGACAGGCCCTCATCTGGTAAGGCAATAGTTTCATGAAGACCAACCAAAACAACAACTCAAAACAAGCGCGCAGTGTGGTTTTACTAATGGAGGAATTAAAGTCACACTGGTTTTAATCCTCCTTTTTTTCTGACATACACACATTTATCCTGCATGGAGACGTTTTCATTCAGCAAAATCATGTTTTAGAACATTTAAAGATCGATCTTGTTTTTAATGTATCTTTATAACGAAAATAAAAAACAAATAATTCATCTTAATCCTACTATGAAACATGTAGGCCAACATATGGTGTTTTAAATAAAAAGTGTTTAAAAACAGAGTTAAACTTCTTTAAAAGATATCCTTTAAATTTCCCATGAGGTCTGTGGCATATTACATTTATTAGATATTAAATATATCACGCGCTCAACGACGAATAATGCAAACTAAAAAAATAAATTGTTAACATTTTATTTTATATTTTATTTTTATTTGATCGTATTGGACCTATTGGATTTATTGAACACGCTTATAACAAATTATTCTAATAGTTAATAATTATGATTCTTCAGCTGCTGAATGAAAACAACACAAACGTTTCTGTGAATTTCTCTTCTTCTCTGCCGTCTGTCTTTAACTGCATCCGTGCATTTGCAAAATAAAATGAAATGAAGACAAAAATAAGAACAGACTAAGGTGTAGTGTAGATATTGTTTATGTTTTATAGGTTTCAAATAGAGAAGAACAAGCACGTGTAGCAGGTTGAGTGAAATATTATTATTATTATTATGTAGTAGTAATAGTAGTAGTAGTAGTAGTAGTATTATCATTATTCAGTTGTCTGACTTATTGAATAAATTCACTCTCTTTCCAACACAATCAGTCTTGTTCCATTAACATAAGCAGTTGGCCCACATTGATCCTTTAGGATTATGATTGTACAGATGACAGCGTTACAAGCCGCTGTGTGTGACACGTGTTTGGGTTCAGGGACAGCAGACATTTTCTCTCCATATAAAGTCATTTTCCCACTGATGTCGGTGTGTAACCTGTTGGCTGTATATGAGCTGCTGTCACTAAAGCACGGCGGAATAAAACACAATGGAATTAAAGGTAAATAATGGCTATCAGCCCTCCTACAGGAGACATTTTGAATTCATTAACCGCCTGTTTGATTTGGGTCTGACTTCAGCCTAAATCACCAAAATACAAATCTACCTACAGTCTGTGTAAAATAATAATAATAATTATTATTATTATAATATTACTATAATTATACTACTATAATAATATTACTATAATAAAATACTCTACATGGAGCACATAGATGCTTCCTCCTGAAACCCTTCATTCCAGCAGCCCTAACTGGCTTTCTTTTATTACATGATGTCGCCTATAATATTATTTTTGTGGAGAAACACAACTAGTCTGTGATGAATCGGTTGTGTTTTAATTTAACTTTAATTGTATTATTTTGCACGACAACAAGAAGCCTAAAATAGTTATCCTTCATATAAATATGTGTGTAATAATAAACAACATTATAAACGAATAGCCAACATATTTTTTTAAAGAATTCAGACATCATGTAAATCTGGAGGACTATTGTTTGGATGGTGGTGGTGTTGGAGGGATATTACGCATTATTTGACTACAAGTCTGTGTGATAATATTAGTGTATCATTGGCATTATTTATTATCATGTTAACGTTTATTTACTAATAAATAGTTATGTAAGAAAATGCAGTAAAGGTGTGTGGACGGTTTGCGTCACGTTTCCTCCTCATCCTGCTGCTCCTCTGTGATCATTTACATTTACTGACTACACGAGCGCTTCTTCACAAATGATGCAATAATTGTGTAGCGGGTATTGTGTGCTGAATATCTATGTGTGTGTGTGTGTGTGTGTGTGTGTGTGTGTGTGTGTGTGTGTGTGCTGCATTCATCCATGCAGTCCCAACTAGGCGGTAGAAGGACTGTGTGTTAACGGGCTGATGCTCAGCTGCAGCATCTCTCTGCTGCTGGAACACACTGACACACTGGACATGATACAGCGACAAGCACACAGATTCCTTTGGGATTATCATTATTATTACTATTGTTAAAATTATTATTATGATCGTTATTATTATTATTATTATTATTATTATCATCAATATTATTATTATTATTATCATTATTATTATTATCATTATTATTATTATTATTACTATTGTTAACATTATTATTATCATTATTATCATCATCATTATTATTATTACATTATTATTATTATTATCAGCATTATTATTGTTATTGTTATTATTATTATTATTATTATTATTATGTATACACTGTCACGACTAGCCGAGATGTTATAGTTTATGTTGACGTAGCTTATAACAACAACTAGGGCTGTTATTATTGTATTATTGTTATAATTATGATGATGATTATTATTATTATAATGATTCTTACTATTCCACAAAAACAGTAATAATAATAGTAATAATAATAACAATAATAACAGTGTGTGTGTGTGTGTGTGTGTGTGTGTGTGTGTGTGTGTGTGTGTGTGTGTGTGTGTGTGTGTCTGTGTGTTTATTCTATTGCATGCATGCTGATGTTGATGTGTGTAGAATCAGTTCCGATAGTTGGTTGGATCTATTTGTGTCTGATGAATTATAGTTTATTATAGCCCTATGCGCTGAATATTCATATTGCGCCCTCCTGTCCTTTCGCCCTTACTGCAGGCCCAAGGACACGGAAACTGAAAAAGTCGAAAAGCGGCAAAGAGGACAAGCGTCCGCGCACGGCCTTCACGGCCGAGCAGCTGCAGAGACTGAAGACGGAGTTCACGGTGAACCGGTACATCACGGAGCAGCGGAGACAGTCTCTGGCCACCGAGCTCAACCTCAACGAGTCCCAGATCAAGATCTGGTTCCAGAACAAGCGGGCCAAGATCAAGAAGGCCAGCGGCTTCAAGAACGGCCTGGCGCTGCAGCTGATGGCGCAGGGACTGTACAACCACTCCACCACCACTATCCAGGAGGACAAGGAGGAGGACAGCGACTGATCAGGGACTGTACAACCACTCCACCACCACCATCCAGGAGGACAAGGAGGAGGACAGCGACTGAGGACACAGTCCAGTCCACACACACACTCTGTACAATGTAAATATATCATATCTAATTTAAGGATGAGGATGAGCTTCGTCTCCTCCTCTTCACAAGAGACTAGAGAGCAGAACAGACTGCAGACTGGGACTGACCTGCCACCGCAAAAACCAAAGATTTTATTGGGAATCAGAGCCTGGACACTTTCACAAAACAAGAAAGAACGAGAGAAGCAACACCCTCCATTTAGCTGATTTCTGTGAGCCCCTGAGCTGAGAGTGAAATGGACCCCCCTTCTCCATCTCTTCCACCTCCATCATGCAGCTGTAATAAACACACAACGGCCTCCACATCCCTTCAGCTCATGTTGCTGGAGGTTGTGGACGACGCTGCTGCTGCTGCTGCAACACCATCCAAACACCACCCAAACACCACGAGAGAGAACAGTCACTGGCTTTATTAGACTTTTGTTTTATTGTTTTTTTCTGGACCAACTGACTTGTAAGAAGTGTAATAATCCCACAGTACACGTCACAGAGATGATACACACATCTGAAGTGCCAAAAGAATCAATAGCCTATATAGTTGTGATACAGGACAGGGGATGTACTGTACTTTAAAATCACTTGGGAGCGCGAGAAACACACAGTTAATATCCCTCCGGGATTATTACAGGAATATTATAGATTATTATAGATAGGGCCTATAATGTCGGGGCCTTGTGAACACTGGGGTTATTATGCCTTTTTAAAATTGGGGATTTGAACAAGTTAAAGGGACTTTATTTTCTAAAATAAAAAATTAATATGCAACCAGAATAGTTGATGCAGAATTTTCAATTACAATTTTTTTTAGGCCAAATTAAATATTAAATAAATAAACGATTCTTTATTCTTCCACCAGAATCTTTGAAACCAGAGATTTCGACCATACATAAAATATAAATGAATAATTAACGGGGCAAATAAAAAGTGAAAAATCTAAATATATATATATCAAAAATGTAGATTTTGGGGAACTTTGAATCATGACCTCAGTATCTCTAAATGATTTCATATACATATATACAGTATATATCCTATAATACTGCTGTAAAACATTTAAAGGTAGACGAAATCCATGAAGATAGCAGTGTTTAAATGATTCACACTATAATGAGAAACAATCTTTATCATATTCCTATAAATTCCTGGTTGTGTAATTTTACAGTGATTCGTTACTGGCATCTCTATCATCCTCTTTAATGCTTCTGTTTGGACCCAGACTGTGTTGTTATACTTTAAGAGAATATCTTCTCTAATATTCCGACTTGTTCACTGTGGTGTTTGTATATAACCTCCCTCTGAAAGTCTCTGTAGGATTACTGCACTTCTTACAGAGGGGATTTATACACAAGGTATACATACATATATACTGTATATGAAGGTATACATACATATACTGTATATACACCATGGAGCATCATTTCCATGTGGTGTTTGCCTTTATTTTGGCATAAAAAGCTGCAGCGGCCTGCAGACAGACTATCTGAGATATACAGTGTGTTTAGAGAGCGGCGGGAGATATTCTGTACATTAAAAAATGTTTCCAAATAAACACTTTTATATCAGAAAAAAAGGAAATCCTCAGGAAACACTCATTTTATTCTGGTGGGTGACAAACGAATATATTCAATTAATAAATTGAGGCGTGCGTGCGTGTGTGCGTGTGCTTGTGCGTGTATGTGTGTGTGTGGGTCGCAGCTCATTGGTTCAAGTGAGTGGGGACAACTGAATCCATATTCATAGAGGTCTTTGGTCTTTGGAAAAGGAGGTGAATTTACACTGCGAGACGCGCCGCTATCAGCGCTGTTCAAAGCGTTGCGGAGCATGAAATTGCCTCTCCGTCTCTGTGTTCACTCATTTCATCAGCAGCCTCTGCAGGCCTGAAACACAAATATAGAAGTGTTGGAGTTATAGAGAGGGAAGCTTCCTTTGTGTGTGTTTGTGAGACGTTCAAACGGCCGCGTCGAGGCCTCCAGTCTCATCCACCAGAATGACGCACAAAAAACCCTCTAATGCGTTAAATCATGATGGACAATCATAAACCAAGCAGCCCTCCACGTATAGGTCTGTATTTAGACAATTAATTTATATTTTTAAAAGTTTAAATCACAAACAATTATTTACACAAAATCTGAGATGTTTTTTTTCCTCTATATTTTTAATTTATTTAAATGTTTAAATCACAAACAATTATTAACACAGATCGTTTTTTTCTTTCTATTTTTTATTTATTTCCACATTCCCCACGTTCTTATTTTACACAATATACAGCCCAGTTCTATTTTGACTTTGTCGCATAATGCTAAATGAAAGTAAATTATTCATCAGAAGTCATTATTATTAATACATAAGTTGACAAATAATGATTCATTCTTGCTGTGGTTTTGTTGTGGTTTTGTTTTTACATACATTACAGTAAATAATGACTTCTTTGAAACCCTTTAAAATACTGATTCAGATACAAGATAACACAAGATAATCATTCATCCATTTATTTATTTTTTATTCGGACTAAACTAACAAGAAACTAAATCTCCAATACTATTTAAAATAACGGCTGTTTGCAGGATCTGATGATTTACAAAGATATACCCAAAAAATGCATAAAGTGCTATCCAGCTAAAATTGTATTTACGGTAACTTGTACAATGTGCATTTAAAAGTGATTACTGAGAGCTTCTGTCGATGCCAGGCTTTTTTATGCAAACAAATGACGTGTGTGTGTGTTTATAACAATTCTCAAAAAATGAAGGAAAAGCAGCCAAAAAATAATCCCTCACTTCTTTATCGGCTGTTTTTATATCTAAATTAATTTATTGCTTTCGTCCCCTTTACTGAGCTAAATTACAGGAGAAGGCTTCAGTACATGTCGTTACTTTTCATTTCATCATTATTTACTGAGAGAGAGAGAAAGAGAGAGAGAGAGAGAGAGAGAGAGAGAGAGAGAGAGAGAGAGAGAGAGAGAGAGATGAACACATATGATTTAAGATATTTGGAATAGTGAGATGCCCTCCAGTTACTTTGAACAGTAAATGAATCATCACTCCAACCTCCTCCAACTATTTGCTTGTTTAACTCATCAGCTTGATGTCATGCAGCAGCCTGAGAAACTTTATTTCTAAAGTGATGAGGAAAAAAAGTTTATTTATTCTGCACCAGAAACTGTTTGAAAATCTTTTTTTTTTCCAGATAGATAGATAAATAGTGGATAGATAGATAGATAAATATATAGATAGATAGATAGATAGATAGATATCATCTTTTTCTGTGAAGCTGCTGAGTGTCTCAGATGGTGAACTGAGAGCCGTGGAGCTGCTGCTGCTGACAGCAGTCCACTGTGTAATTATTTTGGACCAAATTACTTATCGAGTGAGCATCTTCCTGATGAAACCCGGCAATTTCCTCCAGCCTGGAGGTCATCTGTCATCCGGAGCTTCATACTTCCCTTATAGGAAGAGTTTGTCTCTTCTGTAATCACTCTGGAGCCGGGCCAAAGAAAGTAGAGCCCTCTTTAAAAAGAAAACAGAGGGTAACAGTAAGGCTGAGATCAATTTGTCAAATTCAAAGGTAAATGTTGTGACAGGCTGACTGGATCTTTGCCTCTACCTGTTTTCTTCCACTCTGCTGGCCTCAGATCTGCAGGGAGGAGAAGAAGAAGAGTCTGTAATTATCCAATAGAAACACAGAGGAAGGATCATATCATTTATTCACATGCTCCAGTCCTGCTTCTTCATTTTCATGCATGCATAATTGCATAATAAAAGCAGAGTGTGTGCATGTGTGTGAAATCAGAGTTTGATGCAAATTTCAAAACAATTAGACAAATTAACATTTCCCTACCAATTACACAGGACTGTGTGTGTGTGTGTGTGTGTGTGTGTGTGTGTGTGTGTGTGTAGCAGTACAGTGGCCACACAGCCGGCCCTGCGGCTACAAAGCAGCTTTAATTTACATGCAAATGAAGGTAATAACAGACTCACTGCTGCTGTCCTCCCTGCTGATGAAGAACATGGATGTACAGTATCAGAACTCACACTGATTTATTCTACAGAAATAAAACAACAACTCTGAGAGGACTTGGCTCTGCCTGCGTGGGTCAGTGGTGTTTAGGTTTACAGAGCAGGAGGGCTGACCCAGGATCAGAGCGGGGAGCGGGGAGATTTTGTTGTTTTCGTCACTTTTTGTGGTTCTAACAGAAGAAATTATTAAAGTAAAACTGTTCTTAATTTTTCTCACCAAATGGGAAAAAAAGGATCCCAATGTTTAGCATCAGAGAGAGCAAGCATTAGGACTTAAAGCGGTAATTCTTGATCTGAGGTGCCACCAACATCGTCCTCTGATCTGATCACTTGTATTGTAGTGTTTCATGTTTTGGTCATGGACTTAAACCTTAAGGTTTATTGTTTATTGATTATCACATTCACATACAATGATGCACTAAAATTAATGACTATAAATAATGACTTTAAGTACTAGTAAAAGGTTCTTTAAATAATTATCTTTTTTCCACACAACTGGAACAGCTGTTTTCTAAAAATGACATTATGTTTTCCTGCAGTAATGCATAGAGATCACACACGGAGTATCCTGTTGTCTCTTTCATGTTTAACTCATTTGAGGAGTTACAGTAAAGCAACGTACGGCCAATATGTTCGACATAGTTCTATTCCCAACAGAATGTCATTGTTCATTGTTCTCAGTGTAACAGAGCCACAGAGAGACCCCATACACTGAAAAGGTCATCAAGAAGCACTTCATGCTGTGGGACACCTGCAGACAAACTGGGTAGCTTTGATCACTGCAGCACACAGTGTGTATCATATCATCAGTGTCTGATTGAGTCCATATACAGTACACACTGCACAGTATACGGGTCTGACCCGACTCCAGTCTGGTGTGACATTGAGGGAGCCGCAGAAAACCTCTCTGTTCAAATCCTGCGTCCAATAACTCATCCGTCCTCGCTCTTTGATCCTCAGCAGCACACACACACACACACACACACACACACACACACATACACATGCATGGGAATACAGGCAACAGGGCGATCGGGTACACAAACACATAAGCAAATGCTTTACATGAGGCGTGTGTATTCGTGTGTTCCATATGCACACACACACACATGCGCACACACACACAGTGGCTGTGCAGGAGGAGGCAGACTAAACTCCACATGTCTCCCTCTGTCTACCAGCCTGTCAACAAGTGAGCTGTGAGGCAGCAGAGCAGTTGTGGCACAAATGGCCGCCGTTGTTTTATCATGGGTGAGTAACAAAAGTGGCATTGAGATGTACAGGCCTCCCACAATGCTGCTAAACACTGTGTATGTGTGTATGTGTGTGTGTGTGTGTGTGTGTGTGTGTGTGTGTTAAATATCAAATGTTTTGACCAGTCCACCTTTGATATGATAACTCTTCTTCAATATAACGGGCAGACACAGATGATATTGATTTAATTGCTCAGCACTGTTGAATGTCTCCTACAGTTTCCCATATGGCTGAGTGGTGGGTAAAATTATTGTAATTATTTACAATACAGGTACAGGTACACCTGATTTACAATAAAAGCTGCTTCAGGCTGCACATTTCGCTGACTGTATGAGTGCCCAAAACCGCCACATTGGTTGGTCCCCGGTGCACCTCCTCTCAGCCCCCGTTTCCTCCCAGACGAACCATGCAAACAGGATTAGCTCATCCCCAGATGAGAGCGTTTCAAGAAGCCGGCGTTACATGGTCCGATTCCACTGCTCCTCAACAGGACCGCCATTCAAAGGGCTGAGCCGGGCGCCCCCCCGCTGAGGCGACGCCATTTTGATTCAAGCCAGCAGGTAGGCGAGCGTCACCCGAAACCCACTGGTCTGCCTGCCGTGTTTCTGATTCAGTTTTGGAATCGAGTCACATGTGAGAGTTGTTTCGGAGTCTGCGGTGCGGCGCTGAAGCCGAATTCATCATGTTAGTGAGTGTGGGAGAATGTCACAATAGAAATGTCCCTTCAGTTTTCCTTTAAAGGTCTCAAAATGACTAAATATAACGGAGTAGTATTTTGAAAACATTCTTCAGAGGTGCATCATTTACATGGTAACATGGTAACCATAAAACAAAGACATATGGCAGCTGTAATTGTCAGTGTCAGTGGGCTCAAAACAGATTGGTCTGTCTCTAGTGTCACTGATGTTGTACAATCTTTAATTACTTGAGGCTCCAAATTCAGCACATCCCATCATCCAAAATACACTCCCACTTCAATCCACGAGACACGAAGAATACCAAAACACACCAACGTTTTATTTGTTTTCCGAGCAGCGCAGTAAAACTGTCTCCTCCACTCTTCTGGGCGTCCAGTATGAAAGGTTAAAGAAGCAATAAAAGTGACAGCACTGGCATTTCCC
Organism: Sebastiscus tertius; assembly: GCA_916701665.1. Classification (NCBI taxonomy): domain Eukaryota; kingdom Metazoa; phylum Chordata; class Actinopteri; order Perciformes; family Sebastidae; genus Sebastiscus; species Sebastiscus tertius. Next base: position 79,488 of record CAKAOH010040946.1, read on the forward strand.
CAAATCATCTGTTTGCAATCGCCTTTACCAAAGATTGTCAAACAAAATGGCAGCAGTGCTTACTGCATGCGGGGCTGAAGGAAAAACATTTTTTGCCCCAGTATAGGAACACTAGGTTAGAATTTACTGCAGGAATTAATTTGGTATAGGCTACTTTATCTAAATATAATAAAAGATGTGGAAAATACAATGTACAGTAATACAAATCATGTGAGAAAATCAGCTCCTCATTATATTTTAATAAGACAACAGCAAAAGATCTTGTCATTACTCCCTCTGGGGCCACACATGATACAAATATATAATATTGTAAAGCACTTTGGATAAAATGAATCACTAAAAACACTAATCATTTACGATAATGTGATCTTGAAATTAGATACAAAAAGCTTAGAATTTATAACTTTTTTTACCTGAAAAACATTTATTGTATATTATTGTTATCCACATTTCTAAATACAGGTAACTGGAGCAATAAAGGAAATTGAATCAATTTAAATTTATGGTTAAATTTAATGCAGCATTTGAATAAGTTCTAGAAACAAGCCTGAATTTGAATTTGAGTTCAACATGCGCCCTGCTTTGATCACTATGCGTGTGAGCCTTAATGGTTGCATTTGTCTTCACACGGATCATTTTTTGTTTGTGTGAATGCGCCGCTTTGCTGTATCATATGCCCCATAAATATG
>CAKAOH010040946.1:80196-139418 GCA_916701665.1 Sebastiscus tertius
CCCCCCCCCCCCCCCCCCCCCCCCCCCCCCCCCCCCCCCCCCCCCCCCCCCCCCCCCCCCCCCCCCCCCCCCCCCCCCCCAGCGCCGCAGCAGAGCAGACATTTATAGAGGTGTCAGAGATAGATAATCGAGGCGAGGGCTTCTCCGCATGAAATGAAAATACTGTTGCAGGAGCCTGTGTGCACCTCCTCTGGGCAATAATAGACTCGCACTGTGTTGTGATATTGAATCTTATCATATTCTTGCCTGATAAAAGGTTACATAGTGTTTACAGTGGAGCAGAGATGGACAGTAGCACTGCAGTTATTACTGAGCAACAGAAGGATTACCATCAGCAGCATGTAGATCACAATGTTTCACTCGTAAACACACCGTGTTAAAATGAATATGTTTTATTGAAGCCATGGAAGAGGACATATTAATACACAGTAATATATATCACTATACAGCAATCAGCTAATATTACAGGTCTTCTTCTGTAAGACTATATGTAAACATGATGAAGATGCTTCAATACTTCAACTGAATAAAATGTATCACCACTAGTGTCAAATCTCTATTGGTAAATAAAATCCACATCTGGATTTAGCTCAACACACATGGATATTTATTATCAAGTGTTTATAATGGATAATAATTTGGAGGAATGTACAGTATCACATTTTAATGATTAATCATATTTGACAGAAGAATCTAGCCGCAGCTTGATAGCTAGCAATTTGAGTTGAATTTAAGCAGTTCTTAAAGCTTCATTAATTCATATGTTTATATTAAGAATGGGTCATATAACAATAAGAAAGTAAAAGGGGTCACTCATAGTGACGAAACCTACAGAGAATTATCACCTCGGTTCCATGGAGCTTTTTGGCCTCCTTCTGCTGACGGTTTTGGTTTCAACATTATTGTTTTTTTCCAGCATGCAGCTGTTTTCAGTGAAAAGGTTCTGATAGACACACTGGACACTAGCTGCTTAGCACCAAACAACCAGACAGGCACAGTTAGAGACCAGCTGGGGAACATAGTGGAGCATTTAGCAGATAAAGAGACAGATATAAAACCAAAACAACAGGTGGACAGGGACACAACACAACAACTTTAAAAGGTGATAATAATGTATATGTACAGTATATCAATGTCTTGTCAAAAAAAAAAAATCCAATCCAAATTTGTTACAAATGACCATTAAAAATGATGACTGCATTGTGATCAGGTTTAGGCACAAATAGCTAGTTTAAGGTCAGGAAAAGTTTGGGGTCATCTCAGGCGTTTCATCAAAGCTGTCATTTTTCTGGGGAGGACATATCAAAACTCTGCATGATGTTTATTGCTGACAATTTCATTAACATTTATTCCCACACTGCCTGTGCATGGCGTTAGCATTACAAACAGATTAAAAAAAAGAAGATAACATGAACACTTGGTCTGAGAACATGAACTCCGTTTTCGTTTCTGGTGTGAAAAACATCACACATTGGCTATACGTGAAAAGCACACTACTTCCTGCACTGGCTGCCAACATTTGCAATGAACAGGTTGTATGTTGCAGGATACAAAGGTAAAGGACACTGGCCACTGACTGATAGTGAGGATGATCTTCTCAGCTGTAGATGGAGCTTGAGTAATAATCAATAGATTGGGTAAAGTTTATGGTAAGGTAATGTGTTGATGTTTGAAATGAGTATGATGGTGTATAAAGAGAGAGAGATGGAGAGATGGAGAGGTGGAGAGGCTGTGCTCATCCCATGTGTTCCTCAAAGAGTTCAAGTTACAACTGGGAGGCATTTTGGGAATGGAGCTGAGCACAGACCGTGTCTAACAGCTTTAACACCAGCCAGCGTCATGTGTGGTCCCTATGGAATTCACTCTGTGTGTATGTGTGTGTGTGTGTGTGTGTGTGTGTGAGAGAGAGAGAGAAATGGATCGCATGTGTGTCTGGACCTGTACCTGTGTATTCATTTGAGGGAGTTTAAGTTAACAAGTGCATCAGTGATGTACGGTGAGCATTCATATACAGAATTAAAATCAACACCAACACAGCCTCAACAGGCACCTGATGCTGACCGCTGTAGAGTTTCTGTAATCACATGAAAACCAGAGAGACACAGTTGCTGAGTTTTATTTGGTACAGTCAGTGTTGTTAAACGGTGCTGAGCTGACGGCCATAGTGTAGATCAGAGGTTTCACTGCTGCTCATATGCATGTCATGATGTCATTGGCGATATTTTTGGACGCCAATGCATACTGGCAGGCGTGAAGAGAGAGAGAGAGAGTGTCTGGCAGATATACGACAGAGTGGCCTCCAGTGTCCACGCACCTCTGGATGCATATATTTGTGGATTTCTATTACATTTATTTAAAACAAGAAATATTTGTGTGTGCATCAGAAATATATTTGTGAACCTCATTTCTTTATATGTGGATTTTTTTTACATTCATATACAACGATGACTATTTTGTGTGCATTGAAAAAAAAAGTTGTGGAGAGAGTTATATATATATATAAATCACAAAATACATCTGTGAATCCTCCTGTGTGCATTTATTAATATTGATAGGTAGAGATAAATCGTCCAGGTTCAAGGTATTTTCTAGTTCATTAAAATAGGAAAAGACAAGTAAAGCAATGAAATGATCTCTATTTTATTGATTATACCATATATCATCTACATATTGCACTATAAATTACCAACATTTGAGTATTTGTATCGTCGGTTTCCTTCTTTTGTAAGGAGCTACTGCTTTTTGCCTACATCTCAATATTCTGTGTTTACAAAGAGTTTGAATGCTCTGGTATTAAACATATTAGAACATGTGTTTTCTGTTGGATACTTTTTAATGACAGACAGGATTTTAATGGAGATATGAAAGAATATTTTAGTCTATAATCCCTTTTTAAGAGTCCTAAACTCTGATGTTGATTCGCACTCTGGTGTCTGATGAGATGGTTGTGCCTCATGGGCTGTAGTCCAGAGCGTGCATCTCATCTGTCACACCTAGCCTGGGCCAGTACTCGATACAAAGGAGAGCACTGAATCCAGCCTCACACTGCGTACAAAGGGAAACTCCTCTACCAATGAATGACTGAATGCAGTCCTTGCAGCATTCAATGTCATGGCAGCTCAGCCAGCTGTTCGGTGGCACTAGCTGGCAGATCCACGGAGATCGCATCACAGTTGAATGGGTCAATCACAGAGTCAGACTTTCTGCTAAGGTGCTAGCTTACCCTCTTATCACCCTCACTATGTACGCATCTGTTCTGAACGCATCAGCATGCAGTCTGGTGAAGTTCAAGGGTCATGAAACATATAAGCAATTTACTTTTTATACATTTTATAATAAGGGAAACTTTACAAAACAAACTTGATTTTAAAAACTTGATTTATAAAAATCAATGTACAGAAAAAGGGGATAGAATTCCCCAAAAAGTCAAGGCACACTGCTTCGTCAAGGTGAATGATTTTTTTTTTATTATTTCTATTTTTAGTATTTTTTTGCAACCTCATTTGCATATCAGTAAACATCATGTGGGGTCCTGACCCTATGGTTGGAAAAGGATATTTACTGCTGCAATATGGCTGACTTTGCACCTGTAGGGGTTCAGTGTATTGCTCAAGGACACTTCAACAGCTTGGGATCGAACCAGGAACCTTCCGGTTACTAAACAACCGCTCTATTTCATGAGGAGAAGGTAGATTATCACTTGCTGTGATATAATTGAGGTAGTGCCTTAATTAACTGGGCAGTGTGTGTAATCAGCTGAGGGCGGTGTCGAGAAATAAAAACGGCAAATTCATTACAGATAGCAACAAATGAGCTACGGGACACGCCACAATTAATGAGAAGAATTAGATGGAGTGACCTTGATGTATGAGTTTTAATCTGCTGAACACCATATTTATTAGAGAAGATGCAACAAAATACAGGTTTCGGGCTTAAAGCTTAAATTCAGGTCAGGTTCATTTCGAGCTGAGCAGCAGCAAATCTGGCGTCTACGTGGGCGATTCTGCTGTAGGCGGAGAGTGAGAAATACATAAAATTGTGAGGCATAATTCTCGCTCATCGCTCATCCACAAGCAATTGGTTATATGCTTTTTAGCGAGGCTGAATGGCCGCCTTTGTTGGATCCCAATTTATCATCTACCCGAATCCAGCGTGAGGGGAAATGTGCTGCTTTTCCAGGGGACCCTCCAGAGTGCAGAACTGCACAGCTGGTCTGTATAAGCTGCCCGAGACACTGACTGATTAACTCACTGCAGGTGCATTTGCCAGCCTGCGCGAGCTCCGATTCAGCAGCAGTTGCTCTTCATCACCAGTGTGTTTGAGAGCCTCTTAAAAGGTGTTAACCACTGAGTTTATGTTGATATATGCAGGAGCACATTGTCTGTAATACGTGTGGAATGTGATAAGTGTGAAATATCAAAGCTGTATAATTATCTTGTTGTTTGTATCTTTGATACTGTATGCACCTTTTACTGTGTGTGCACTCCATGTGTGTGTACTGTGTTCAATTAATATTCAACGGCACTTCCTAATTCCAGCCACCCATGTCCTCTCCCTTGCCTGCCAAATCATAATCTTCCAAGAAGCTGGATAGAAGCAGCACATAAAAGCTCTATCATTGTCCCACAATCCCCACTTGTTCCCAGAGTTGAACTTTGGAAACCGCCGCATGTGCACCTCAAAGGTTTATAGACTCTCTTAGTGGTAGACTTGGAGCCGAGGACTCCCATATGGAAACCATTACACAGTTGCAAGAAACAGATTTGCTTTCAGCTCCCCGTTTGGTGTGGAGGCGAGAGAAAATGGAGGGAGAGGTCAATCACATGTTTTCATGTAAACAGAAAAAAAAACGAAAGGCGAGAGGTTTGTGGAGGAACACCTACTATATTCCTGGAGGCTTCGTGGTGCTGTCTGCATGAGGAGGAGGTGTGTAGCGTTAGTGAATGGAAGCAGTGACCCTGCAGAGGTCAAGAAGAGCCTGCCCTCTGTGTGGTCTCCTTCCAACACCTTACATCTGGATCGTATGAGACACTTCTCACACACAAATACAAACTAAACATACCACACATGCTCCTTCTAAGAACATTCTTGCAGAAGGATCTTAATATCAAAGTAATGATCAGCACATTTGCTTGTTTTAGATCACATCGGGATTTAACTTGTAACTTCTTTGCTGGTTGTATATTATGTTGCTTTGTGGCACACTACAGTTACTTACAGTAGGCTAACTAATAACAGGTGTAACATACCTGCATATACACACCTCTGGGATTTACTGTGTCCCTAGAGATACATATCCAAGTCCATCTCTCAGACTACAGGCGGGTATGCTTGAAAAGAACTGGCCACATCTGTAATGATAGTTGTTCCTAGTGGCCACACTGACGAGAAGCCTGCTGGAGATGAGTCCCAGAGCCAGAGGTGCCCGAGCCTGCAGCTCTGCAGCGGGGCGCTGTCGGTGTAAAGTGGGCGTGATTGTCTGGGCGGTTTGTTTCGGAAAGTTTCAGAAATTGTCAGATGCAGCCCCCCAAACCTCTGCAATTACGTACTTGGCTTACAAACCCAGTGCTTGCCTTGTGAAACATCACAGTGTGTGGCTGCAGCAGCTGCATGCGAATCCTTGCTAATGATATGCTTGTTGGTCTGCGGTGCCCTCGAGCCACCTCGATCACCTTCTATTCCACCTTCTTCAAAAACATGGCAACCGGAGAGCCCACGTATGTTTGAAGAACAAGACGGCACAAGATTGGAATAAATGTTTGGACTCATCGGTCGAACTGATTGTGTCCAGCGAGTGGGACAAAGCAGCAGAACCTTCAGGTAGACAGAGGTATGAATGAGCTGTAACGACCAATCACTGATCCACATTGTTTGTCCAGATAACTTCTTCTCCTTTGTGTTTATGCCTCCACACCGGCGACAGTCGTGACCGGAGGCATTATGTTCTCAGGTTGTCCGTCCATACGTCTCTGCGTCCGTCACATTCTTGTGATATCTCAGGAACGCCTGGAGACAATTTCTTAAAATTTGGCACAAACGTCCACTTGGACTCAAGGAAGAAGTGATTAGAGTTAGGTAGTCAAAGGTCACCTCACAAAACACATTTTTAGCCATAACTCAAGAATTCCTAGGCTAATTATTACAATTTCACACAAATGTCTAACAGTGATGAAGTGATGACATTTTGGACAGGCATGGATGTAAACTGCAACTTGACTGGTTGGCGGAGACATACAACCACCAGGCCATAATTCTAGTTATTCTAGAGTTTATTCCAGCAGGGCCAGCCCTAGACTTTACAGTGCCCTAAACAGGATTTGGTTTGCCCCAGTCTGTGCTTGTACTGGCTGATGATCCAGCATCTCCTGTAAATTATAGATAACAATACTGTTATTAATTTTATCAGCTGCATCAGGTCCATTCAAGCAGACTCCCCCAGGGCTCCTTTATACAGTTTCAAATATAAAACACTACATTGACTTGGCTGAATACTATTATTCACTAAGAGATGTGCATCCATATTGCCCCGAAACCCAGCTAATCAACATATTAAATCAATAGTCAATTTCAATTTATTGCTTTCCATCTTACATTAGTCCAGAGTTGTAACTAAACCTCGACTGAGAGGCTGGATCATCATTGTCTAGTTTTAAAATGATGTGCGCCTTTATATGCACGCGGCCATCTTTTCCGAGCAACAGCATTGCCCGTTGGCGTTTATGAAACATAATAAATACAGTAGTTGTATTTCATTCTCACTTTTGTCATGCACAAAGTCACAGAACGGCTGTGGAAGACACAGACAGACCAAGAGCACAAGATGCACTAATCACATCAACTTAATCTTACTGTTATTTACTGACATCAAACATGGAGAGAACAGACTTTACTTGCAGCTCCAATTCACTCTCATGGTCTCAACTTGTTTTCTCTTTTTGTGAATAAAAGAATAGTTCTTCTATATCTTCTCACTGAAATTGTAAACATCGACACCCGCTTTGAGACGAGGGGGAGGCGGAGCCCTTGCATAATTTGCAGACCTTATGCATCTTGCGTGGTGAATGCATAGGGTGGCTCTAAGCAGCCACTTGGGTTGGCTCTGTATTCCAGTGTCTGGATCCTCTCTATTCATGACACTTGAGTTACACAGTCTATACAACAGCCTACATGAAAAGGTTTAGAAATTAGAGGTAGCTTTAGATGCATATTGATGAGATAATAGAAAAATAAAAAGTAGTTGATGATAAAGCCAGTTAGAGTAGCTTGAGTTTAGCTTGACTTCATTTTTGACTCCAGCACGCAAAAGTTTTTCACAGGTGATGTTAATTCTCTGAAGACGAATGTTTATCACCGTGCCAGTTGCTGTAAGGTATATTAGCCGTATGGTAACTGCCAAAAATGCAGAGGGCCATATGTGCTGCCATGCTGTTAGCAACATAGCTGCTGTTACAACCTGGTGGAAACCTGCAGCTGAGAGCTCTCAACTCCCATCGGTGAACCTGTGATACTTTGTCTCCTCTGAGCAGGACTCTTGTGATCATTATTGTGCTTTTTCACACAAATGAAAGGACGCTGTCATCTTCGGGGTGCAATTCATCCTATCTTTAGCTATCTGTGTACACACATTGTGTGGATGCAGACAGAAAGAAAGAAAGAAAGAAAGAAGGCGTTTTACACCTCAACCTTAACAATCGACCTTAACCTTCTGCCGCGTTGTGATAGTGGCAAAGGTCACGCAGAGATGGAATGAGTTTTAGGCTTTAGAATCAGGGCACGTCGGACCATGTCTAATATCGTTCAAGCCAGGGGTAATGGCCTTTACCTGTCTGCCCTGCCGGCGCTGCAACGCGCAGACAGAAGATGAGACGCCGTCCTCCTCCACCTCTTCCTCACCTTGAACACCAGCGGACACCACACACACTTATCGCCCTTACACACACACCTACACGAACACACACTCTACTTCTCTTCTCCCACATATGTATATACTCTTACATGCATATGTATGCGTGAAAGCAAACAGTGTACATCTGTTTGTTCACACACTCCTGCCACTCATTGTACATACACACACACACACAGAAACATGCACGTACATATTCATGAACAATATGTATCATACATATAACAAGTATTTTACGCACATACACACACACACATTCATGCTTGTAATTACTACACACTCAAATGTAATACACACAAATATAAATACACATGCACTCCCAATCACAGACAATATACAGACATGTCAACACGCACACACGCTCACACACACACACACACACACACACACACATACATACACACATATACACACATGCATGTACATTTAAAGCTGCCAGCCCAACTAAACCAGACAATGATACCATTTACTGTAATAAAACGGCAGGCAGCTGCACACACGCTCACACATGCACACAGTTCCACTGTACGCTTTCAGCAGCTTCTAGGTGAAGAGGATATGTCAAATTAAAAATAAAGACCAAGACATCATCCACGTTGTCCTGTTTGTATCTATGTAAGTCTGCGCGGAAGTTTAGTGCTCATACATTTCTTAGTGCAGCTTTAAACTTATTCATCGCCTCTAATGTACTTAATGTAATGGATTACCTTACTTTCGTCACGTGATAGCTACTGAACCATCTCCATCAAAACAAACTCCATGTGCTGATGAAGGCTATAACTTGTCGTACATAGAATGTCCAGTTTGAAACCTTTTGCTAACATTTTTAAGATGAACCTTCAAGCTCAAAGACTCAAAGATAGTTTTGCTCACTTTTTTCATATGCATTTTTCTCAACTTTTTATCAATAGACCATTTTACTGTAAACTCCTTCACTCACGCACATTCACAACATGCATCAACATGCAAACAACACAAAAACGCACATAAATAGGCCAACTGCGGGTTGAACAACCTCCCCACACACAGCAAGCACGGACACGCTGCCTAACAGCGCTGCAGCCGCTGATCTACAGCTGGTGAAGAGGATCCTGCCCAGGTTGAGCTCTGACTTCACCTGAAGGGATTGAACATTCCTGTGCCATCAGTCACCATGAGGCAGGACCTCAGCTACCTGTATGTCTCAATCCAGCCACTCTGACAGAATGCATCGCAAACCTCACCGTCTCATAATTGATCACATAGAAGTGGATGCTTGAGGCGACGACCAGGCAGTAACAGATGAGTATAAGAACTGTTTACAAAGATAACATCTGAAGACACATCTCTCTTTGTGTCATTTCATATCGATGTGTAGCGGGTCAAATATCCATAAACAATCATTTTTTATGTATTATTAATCAAAATGATCAATGGGTCTCTGCTAGGCTAATCTCTATAAACAAATATCTGCAAATGAATGTAGAATCTGTAGCAACAGGACCAGATCCCAGGGGACGTCGTCTCTCAACTCCGACTCCATTCTCGTGTCTCAAGTCGCTAATCGGACTGTAAATAAAGACCGACGAACAGATGAGGAAGTCTTGACCTAGATATCTGTTATCCAGATATCGGCCGGCTACACCGGAACCCCTGAAATATTGGTCATTGCCCCCAGAGGCTAAATCGTCCTCAGACCGATAGCCGATGGGTTCTGATATTGGGCCTCTGGTAACATCAACGTTACACCTTTGACTCTTCAGCAACACCATACTGACACTTACAACAGCACTTTAGCATGTTTACATACCTCTCAATCCTTTCAGACAGAGCGATTGGATCTCAATGTGGACCCTGGAGACACATATTAACACCAGTTGTAAACGTAATCATGTTACATCATATCTAGATACAGTCTGGATACGAGACATATTTTAATGCCAGGTGTAAAGTGGGTCTTAGTGTGGTAGGCCGGTATAGCTAACCTACACTGGCTTTCTGAACCTTTTACAGTAAATGTAAAGCTCTTGCATTAAATAGCCAACACATAGACTGTTGCCTTAGCTTTATGCCTTAGTTCACCCAGATCCGGAGACATTGGATATTATAGCCGTTTTCGCTCTGCTATCAAACTGTATACAATGTCATTACCAATGTGCAATTACCATGCAAGCAGTGAGACATTCCCTTTTAACTCTTTTAGTCATTTCTTTTCCACAATGACTGACATCCCCTCCATTATTTTACCACTGATGTTACTAACTAAGCTACATTCTGTATGAAGATTACAATCTAAAGAAAATGTAGTGTAGTGTGTCTGCGGTGTATATGAAAAGTTTCATTCACAGACGGTCAATGTTTGAAGCATATATATATGTGTGTGTGTGTGTGTGTATGTCGCAAAGTTGACGTGATAATGATGCGTTAACGCAAATTTATTTACATTTTTTTAAACGCATTAATGCAACTTGCAATTTTTAGGTTGTATCGGGCTCAGTTTTAAAGCTAGAATGAAGACACTGGTATCATATGACACTAGAAAACCAAATGAATCAATTGGTATCAACTACTAGCTTTTCTGAAGGAGGTTAAATAACTATTAATAACGGCAAAACTGTCATGGCCATTTTCAAAGGGGTCCATTGACCTCTGACCTCCAGATATGTGAATGAAAATGGGTTCTATGGGTACCCACGAGTCTCCCCTTTACAGACATGCCCACTTCATGATAATCACATGCAGTTTGGGGCAAGTCATAGTCAAGTTTGCCATGTTATGATTTGAGCATATGTTTTATGCTAAATGCAGTACCTGTGAGGGTTTCTGGACGATATCTGTCATTGTTTTGTGTTGTTAATAGATTTCCAATAATTAATATATACATAACTTTGCATAAAGCAGCATATTTGCCCACGCCCATGATGATATGAGTATTATATATACTTGAAAAATCTCCCTTTAAGGTACATTTTGAACAGATAAAAAATGTTTGATTAATTTGCAATTAATTGTAATTAACTCCGGATGTCATGCTATTAATCTTTATAATAATTAAATATTTTAATCGATTGACAGCCCTAATATATATATATATATATATATATATAGTTTGAATTACCATATTGAGATTTATTTTAAAAGAAAATGCCAAGTATTCAATTGGACAAAACATTAATTTTAATGTTGACTGAATAGTTCAGAGGTAACTGATCTCATCCATGATAAGAAAGGAGCCGACCACAAAACCACTAAGTGAGTTCTTATTTCATGTCAGCACGTTATAAATGATTATCTGTCATGTGAGGAATGTTTCAAAATGGAGGCCAATATCTTTTAAATTCTGGATATTTCATGAGAAATACAAGAATGAATTATCTCCCGTTCTCCTGGACCGCTCTGGATGGACATTGTGTGTGTTCTGCCAGTCTTTATGCTGAGCTCAGGCCTGACCCGTTGGAGGCCGTCAAAGGCTAAGGTTCAGCCAGAGTTCACCGGGCTACTGCCACCACAAACACCCAGGGAGCCTCGTTTCCATGTGTCACTCTAATGTGGCGGAGAGATGAAGAGCTGCTCACATCCAACCGTCTGTCTGCTGGGGCCAGACGCCGGGTCTGACAGGGACTGAAAGGGTCTCCGTGTGTGTAGCGTCTGTCTTAGGTGATGCTTACATCTCATCTGGAGGTATGCCAAATTAAATATTTTCTTCCATGTGAAATAGGTTTGATGTTTTCTAATCACTGTAAACACCTAAAAACTGTTTGGAGTCACATTTCTTCAGTTGGACTGTGGACATATGTGCACAGAATCAGATCCTGCTGTACATGTGACTTGTATTTGAAAGCTCACAGTGGAATGTGTCAGTGTAGCTACTCTGTGCTAACAAGTTCAGTCAGAAACTTCATCTAATGTCATAATGTTTGAGCCAAGTCCCTTTTGGACCGTTGAAATAGTAGTTTGACAAACAGTTTTTAAAGGGTAGCTTCTGGAATTTTATACCTGAACCTATTTTCTCATGTTCTTGTGTCTATAAGTAACTAACGGAGACAAAACTTTCTGAAACTGGTCCAGTATTTAGGGAGAGCGCTGTAGACGGCAGCTGTTCACGAGCTGTGAGGGCAGTGAGCAGCATCAATGTAACGTTACGTCCACTAAAAGTTCTTGTTGTTGCCACTGACAAGCTCAGATTGTTAGTAGAAGTGTCTGACAACATTATGGAAAGAACCCTACAGAGAAATAATAAATCTCTTGATCAAGTCAAGTCAATTTTATTTGTATAGCCCAAAATCACAAATCACAAATTTGCCTCAGGGGGCTTTACAATCTGTACAGGATACGACACCCTCTGTCCTTTACAGTGCGACCCTCTCATCGGATAAGGAAAAAGTTAACCAAATAAAACCCTTTTAACAGGGAAAATAATGGAAGAAACCTCAGGAAGAGCAACAGAGGAGGGATCCCTCTTCCAGGATGGACAGACGTGCAATAGATGTCGTGTGTACAGAGTAACAACATAATGAAAATACAACATTGACAATCCATATGACAAAAAAAAATACATGTAATGTGAAAATATGTGAGAAGGTGGATCCAGGAGGATGTCAAGCAGCTTCCCGGCGTCGCCAAAGAGATAGAGTCAGAGCAACAAAATCTCCTCCCCACATCAAACAGGTAGAGCCAGAGCAACACAACCTCCTCTCTACGCCACACAGGAAGAGCCAGAGCGACACGACCTCCTCTCCACGTCAAACAGGTAGAGCCAGAGCAACACGACCTCCTCTCCACGCCACACAGGAAGAGCCAGAGCAACACGACCTCCTCTCCACGCCACACAGGAAGAGCCAGAGCAACACGACCTCCTCTCCACGCCACACAGGTAGAGCCAGAGCAACGTGTCCTCCTCTCCACGCCAACTGGTCTGTTTGTTATTGTGTCTAAGTCCCTCTCAAGGAGAAGTCTGGTTGTGAATTCTGAATATCCGCTGGCTCAAATAAATACGGAATCAAAGAGCTCATCCACTTTGTTGAAATCATCTAAATATTCAGCTATGACATTGAAGATCTTTTAGATAACTCTAAGCTACATTTTCTGTACTGTCACAACCTGGCTCTCAAGGCCGCATGACAAATAGGAAGACACACCGTGGTAACGATTAAATCAATTAATTTATTTAACAAAAGTAGAGTAAACTATGCAGAACGAAAGGATCAAAAGGTATGGAGTGTGAGTATCAGTAGTGTAAGGTGAGCATGGAGAGTGTAAATGGGGTGTGTTTCTTGTAAAATGTATAAAACAAGCAAAAGATTAACCAACGAGAACCTAAAGCCGCCACATGCCCGACGATGGTGGAAAGAGAGAGAGAGAGAAAGAGAGTGAGCACATGGGGCAGCTTTTATTGCCTGGAAGGTCCAGGTGAGCTCAATCAGGCTGACGACACTCCCTCGTCAGCCAACTGCCTGCTGAGGTTGGCCAGGGCAGCCTCCAAGACAGGAGGAAGGGCGTCACAGTACTCCCAACACAACAGACACTCACGTTTCCACCATGGATGTATTCCACGGTTCCACCGTTGTCTTCCAGCAACACGTCACCTCGCCAGATTTCCCAACAACACTTCTCCTTGAGAGAGACTCTTTCCATAATGTCACACACTCCTAATAACAATCAGAGACTGTCATGGCAAAAACAAGCACTTATGCACTTTATACTAGGCAGGGGGTATTTCTACCGTATTTATTTATGATAAGCTGCTTGACTGAAGTCTGTCATATTTATTATTGTGTTATATGTATTTATTGTATTTTGGATTGTACTTGACACTGATGTTATATTGTGATCCTGTTGTGATGTTATGTAGTGTGTTTACTGTGTCTGTGTTTAGGACTACAGATGGAAATTAGCTTTCCTGCTAAATGTGGTGCACCCATCTTTTCGTTTTTTTTGTAAATGTCTGTGCACACAGTCCTTTTAAACCAAATAAATAAATAAATTAGTGGACGTACATGGCGATGCCAGCTCGCCCCGATAAAATGACATTACAGCCTGTGAGCAGCTGCCGTCTACAACGTTCTCCCTCAGTACTGGACCTGTTTCAGAACGTGTTGTACCCGTTAGTCAGTTAGACACAACAACATGGAAAAATAGGGTCCAGGTTGAAAATTACTGAAGTTACTCTTTAACTCAAGGCTCATTTTAACTGTATCTAAAATATGATTGAAGCTCTACTCCCCCGGAGCAGCTAAATATAATATCACACCAACGACTGCCAAAAATATTAATAAAAAAATGTTTTTATTAACTGAATGTCAGTTGTGGGAGATTGAAATGCAATAAATAGATGAATAATACATCTTAAAGCTATACAGATACTGCTTAAATTATTTGGAAACACCAAGGAAATAAATGCAACTTTTTGAGATGCAAAATCTTCCATCAGGCCAAAGTTTTATCCAGATAACATAAGTTTACTTTTACATTTCTACACTAGCGAGTGGAGAAACAGACTCATATAGTTCATTGGTGCAGCCTCACTAACACCGTCATTTTTGCTGCATGCTCCTGTCCACTGCAGCTGTGGATTGATAGAGATTAAAGATAAAGTTTGATGGATACATTATAGGGCCATTTTCCCCTCCAGACCTCCAGCGTATTGCCAGATTATTTTTAAACACAACATTCCACAGCTAAAAATCTGAGTTCCTGTGTTACTGCGGTCGGCCAGTCGGCCCAGCATACCACACCTCATTGCTCAATCTCAGAAGCTGTGTTCCATTTTCTCCCAAATCAAATGCACACCGTTTTTGTGAGGAGAAAAAAAAAACATATCAAAGGAGAGAAAAAAGACCATAAGAATGTCGTAATAGTGTATATTGAACTGTTGGGTGTACAAAGCACAGCGCTCTGACACTGTTGATGTGCTGCGTTCAAAGTGTTTAGTTTTTTCTGATATTATGAGGACTACAATTAATCACAAACAAATGTCAATAAAATCCAAGATTTATTTTCACAGTGGTAAAGACATTACAGATGCAGGAGTCGAGGCGAGGTGACGTATTACTAACAAACTAATAAAATAAAAGCCTAAATTGCGATCAGTTTAATTTTAAAATTTGTGGTGATAACTTTTTTTCTGGCACCACAAAACCTTTGGGAACAGCCATGTTGGTGTCGGACCCCAGCCAGCTGTTTCCCTAACCCGACAGATGTGGTATTTGAGATACTCAGGGACTTTTTGTAGAAGTTCAAGTGTTTTCCCAGACCTTTAAAACATGAGCAAATTGAGTGATCAAAACAAGTCAATACAAGATAATTCTTGAAAAGTCTTAAGATTCCTTTATGAATGAAATGAGCTAGTTCTGTGGAGAGATCGGAGCCTATAGTGTTTTAGACACATGCATGTGACCACAGCATCCCTTGTTCAGTTCCGGACAGGGAAATAAACAAAAAAAGATCTAGTTCTGTGTCATTAGGTTTACAGTTCTCAAAGTCACCATCTCTCAGGTGATGGACATTAAAGGTACTATATGTAACAATGTACATGTATTAATTGCTTTGTATTGCCGATATGTGAACCGAAATTGTAATGTAACTTAAAAACTGAGATCTTCCCCAACTTTGTTGTCTATAACAGCCTGTGGACTGATTTCTATTTAAAGGCCACAGGACGGTTTTGCTTCGTAATGTTAGTTGATGAAGTAATTTGCAAATGGCAAGCAAATTGATATCATGGAGATTGGACATTACAGATAGTAATGGTGATACTGCATATGATTTTTGTTTTGGCCGATGCCCAGGATGATCGCTCGCCTACGGAGTGCGAGCACGTACACAAGCAACAGGATGCTGACTGCAGTTCACTTAACGGCCACCGGTGTCATTAATAACAAGGATTTTCTGAAAGTTACATACAGTACCTTTAACACAACACCTCCAGCACTGACAACTTCACCTATTCACGCATCTCTATCAGCAAAGACAGCTCACACTAGACAACTCTGGGTTAAGAATGTACAGAGCGTGGGTCAATATAGCACAGACGCAATACTGGGTTAACTTGACCCAGTCCCTATGCTGTGTTTTCACCCAGTGTTATGGTGTTAATTTCACCCAGTACCCATGGGTAGAAACCCACCCAACAGAAGGGTTGTTTTGATCCGGTAACCCAATAGTAATGTAGAATGAACACTGACCCTGGGTCAGACACCCAGTGTTGTTTAGGACACAGAAGGATATCAAGACAAGAAAGTCAAGGGTGTGTTTCCACGCAATAGATTCATCAACAATAAAGTCAATTACATATGGTTCTAGTGACATGACTGTGATCATGGTCACTCTGATCATGAGATTACATTTTAATTAATATCAGCTCTGTGGAATTAATGAGCTTAGGAAACATTCTGCATGTTTCCTTTCGCAGACGTAGCAGAGGCCTGAATTCCACAGCCTTGCTGGTTCTCATATAGAGTCTGCTCTAAGTTATTTGGCACCATAATGGCTTGTCATGTACTACACAGAGGCTCAGGCACCAGCATATGGCATTCTTTGACTAATGCTGTGTCAAAGTTACACAGCCTTTTTGGATGCTCAGACCTCATTGACAAACTAATCCATCACTAGCGTTGAGCGTTTTGCCCCGTCAGAGATGAATGCGATCAGAGCGATTGGGAATTACTGAGACTGCGAGCCTTGTCCAAAGGTTTTCATATGTGGGAAACAGATCACATACAAATCCTAAACTCTGGAACCACATTACAGCTTTGTTTGCACTATAGACTGAATCCAGCTCAGGTCGTCTCTGCTCTCTATCCAAAGAGTTATTGCATCTTTATCCGCTGCCTTGATGAAGACTGAAAGCTGAGCTTGAGCTGTGAGACTGGATGGCTCCCACTGTGACCTCCTATATTCTGATTTCTGCTATAAATCTGAAACAACATGTAGCATTTGTAGTAGAGTCTTCCTTAAGCATATGCTGTTGTGAAATCACTAATATGAAAATGATCCTGTAAAGGTAAATCTGATTCTCAATTTCAGTTTTGCTCCCAAGAAATGTTATTGTAGTCCTGTATGCCATTTAAACACCACAACATCAATGAACCTTCAAACAAGAGTGCAATTTGGTTTGTACCAACTGGAAGTCATGGTTGGTTGGCAAACTAGAGTGAAAGTCACATTTATTGGTTATCATGTATTAAAATTTATAGGCACGAAAAAAACCCAATCTATATTACATTATATTCATAGACTGTATATAAGAAGTGGACGTAGTCACTGGTGAGGTCACCCATTGGTTTGTGGATTGCCGTTTTGAAGCCTTGAGTTCGATGTTTTGGCCGTCGCCATCACAACATCATGGCACAGATCTGTCAATCACAAGGTAGCCTCCCCCTGCTTTATGGTCTATTTGACTCTAAATGGGACCATAATTCACTAAATGAACATCATGCTGTATTGAAGAAGACTTGAAAGTAGCTTGAAGTTGTAAAATGAAAACTCCCAGAGCAGACAACATCATGGCACAGACCTGTCAATCACAAAGTAGCCTCCCCCTGCTTTATGGTCTATTTGACTCTAAATGGGACCATAATTCACTAAATGAACATCATGCTGTATTGAAGAAGACTTGAAAGTAGCGATTGAGACCATAAACTCATGTTTACAATGTTTACTGAGGTAATAAATCAAGTGAGAAGTAGGCTCATTTTCTCATAGACAACCAGAGGAGTCGCCCCCTGCAGCTTTAAGGCACTTCCATATTGACTTCACTTTTCAGAACCGGAGGTAGCCCACTGATTATATTACATTACATGTTTAAAGGGACACTATAGTGATTTTGTATTGTCCTTCTATAAAGTTGTTGGATGTATGAAACAGGCCGTTTTCATTCCCAGGGCTTCAAATACCAACGCCTTGTCACAGCCGTCAGCGTTCGACAACGCTGCACAAGGCAGCATTTAGCGTCGGTATGCAACGCACCTGGCAAGTGGTTTTGTTTAATTCACAACATCAAGCGCGTGTTTACTGACAAAGCGTCAGTATGTGATGAGTTGGGATGAGAATGCGTTGTGTGAAAAAGGAAATGGAAGCAGCAGAGGTCCACATATCCTAACTTTTAGTCCCTAGTATGGGCCAAGATCCAAAAACACTGGATCCTACACTTCCCATAATACAACGTAATAGCATCTCTGCATTACACCCTCCATGCCTGGCAAATGGCTATGTCTTTTAAACTGCACGTCCCCAGTTTGTAATGCAGATCCACACTATCAGAACCAGATCTGCTATCCTCCTTTCAGCAGACACATGTTATTCAGAACATAGTCATTCAGTCTGGAGAGCTGTTCTGAATAACCTACATGACAAGAACATTTAGATCCAGGTGTTACATACCAGAACAAAGGGGTTCCACTAAGGATCTGATGTTCAGAAACCTGTAAAAAGATCTGATGTGAGTGAGACATGACTGGTTGTTTTGTCCTGACTTTACTCTGTCCTGACTCGTGCCTCGGTAAGGGATCTTAAGGGTGGTTGGAAAGAAATGGAGGGTTGTTCTTTACTTTCTAAGTCACTTAGAGGTTTGAACTAAATCACTACTTCACTTCTCTCTATCACTGCATTATTTGCAATATCTGGCTTAATCTTTGGGTCTATAAAACATGCACTATCTTCCAGATATTTTGGTTTGGACAGGAGTATCTTGGGGTCTGAGTGTTGCCAGTGGTCTGAGCTTGATCTGTAACCACAAATCAGTTGGATGCTGACAAACACGAAGGGAAAGGAGCCATTCAGCTGACCAAGAAATACATTAATACAAAAACGTAATGTCACCACAGGGTGTGGAGGTGATGACAAGTCTATGTTTGTACAAATGCCAAGTATATTGTGATGTTATCTATAATCTGTGGAGGGTCTGTCAGCAATTTCATTTTTGCTTTACATTCTGTGCGTTCTTCAGAAATGCTTTCAAAGTGTGGTTTTCAGCCCCAGAATCAGGGCAGCATTTCTCAATCACATCTACATCACACATTCACATAATGAAAAACTGCAGCGCCTGTGTTAGTTCATATGTGCTCAATGTTACGAGAGGCAGGGGCTCCGGAGGACCGTGCTCAGGATCAATAAATGCTCTGGCATAGGATTCCTGTGCCCCTGGCTCATGCAGAGAGAAAATATATGAAAAACAAAAAAAGGCTTGCCAGCGAGCCGTTGGGACTCTGTGTGTGTATTTAGTCTAGCTCCCGATGTCCTTCAGCGGTTTCGGTTCAAAGCGTGTGGAGTCTGAGCCAAAAGCAACTGTGAAACCAGCCCCTTGATCACAGTGGCGTTGTCTTTGATTGAATTTAGCATTCAGTGGTGGGTCGAAATCCTAGCAAGAAGGTGTGTGAGGTAGAACAGGCAGAGGTCGAGGTAGTCATGTCCAATTTCCCACTTATGTGAGGTGCAGTTTTGCCTCTCAGGGGACAGGACACACAGGCCTTTAAACCTGCAGCAGGCACAATGTTTTTGGCATCATTGGGAAAAAAATTCCATAATAACCTTTCAGCATATTGTAATTCAAGAGTTCTGAGAGATAACTAAACTTCTGCACCTCCTCAGAAGCCTGTTTTCAGGCTTTAGAAAATCTAGCCTGTGACGGGAGACTTTGGCCAATCACAGGTCATTTCACAGAGCATTCCTATTGGCTGTGCTCCGGCTGGTGGGCAGTGCTTGGTATTTCCTCAACTGATCTCAACATGGCTGCCAGGTCACAAACTTTCTCATTTTACAGCTCTGTTATGTTTCTGAGAACATTTTAGGGGAGGAATAGGCATTACAGCAACAGAATATTGATTCATATTTGATCAGCGCTGCCTAGTTTGATCGTTTGATCAGAGTTAGTGAGTGATTGACAGCTGCTCAGAGACGGCAGGCTCCAGATCAGCTCTGACTGGTTGTTGAAATCTTGCAGATGCCGTTAGGAGCACCGGAGGACACCTGAGGACATGATTTTATTAGATTACCTGTCCCATGCACTACTGTCAGGATATAGTGACGGCTTTATAAAAAATAACTTTAATAAATAACTTTTAATCATATTTGATCCATTTCTACTAAATGCTGTTTTAATGGTAAAGGTTGTTAAGGGGTTTATACAGCCTGAAGGGAATACCTGTACATACTACTCAGAGCTGAATAAAATGATGGTACTGCCAACTTCATCTTTTGCTTAATATGTTTATTTACAGTTAATATTCTCCTGAAAAGACAATGAGCATCAGTCCTCTTTGTAATAAAGATGCAAATAAAAAATCATCAATCATCATTATTTGAATATATTTGTTGGGTATTTTTGCCCCTAAGAGTCCGTCACCGACTAGTTGTGCACTGTTTCTAAGCTTGAGCCTTGCATCAGTGGCTCAAACAGCTAGTGATTCACACTTACCAGCGACAGATGTATACGACGCATCAGAGAAGTGATGCAAGGCAACCAGGCCAACATAGAGTGGCGGGGGGTGGTGGTGGGGGGGCACTGTAATCATACCATCCAATGAGCAGCCAGGCGGCGGTTCCTCATTCACGCCCAGGGAGGAGACAGACACCCACCGTCTGCCTCTTCTCTATGTCTGAATGCTCCGTCGCCCGAGCTCTCCCCCACCTCCATCCTGATGAGGCTTCCTGAGGATAATTAGTCATTAGTCAGGTGAGAGAGAGACAGAGGGACAGACATTAGTGAGTCTCTTGTCTCAGGTCCTGAGGAGGTTTTATTACAGTGCCACCTCTTCTTTGTGTTGTTCACTGCTTATGATACATTAAAGCTGAAGTAGGCAAGATTGGAGCAAATATGATTAAAAAAAAGTTATTTTTATAAAACTATATCGTGACAGTAGTGCATGAGACAGGTAACCTGAAAAAATCATGTTCCTCTCTGTCCCCCGGTGTCTTCTGGTCCGCCTAACGGCATCTGCAAGATTTCACAGACCGGAGGAAAACAAGCAATAAGAGCTGATCTGGAGTCTGCCGTCCAGCTGCCGTCTACGAGAGCCGGCTGTCAATCACTCGCTTACTCTGATCAAACGGTTTAACTAGGCAGCGCTGATCAAATAAGAATCAATATCCTGTTACTGTAATGCCTATTTCTCTCTGTTTTCAGAAACATCTTGTTTAGCTGTAAAATGAGAAACTTTGTGACCCGGCAGCCATGTTGAGATCAGTAAAGGAAATACCAAGCACCGCCCACCAGCCGGAGCACAGCCAATAGGAACGCTCTCTCTCTGAAATGACCTGTGATTGGCCAAAGTCTCCCGTCACAGGCTAGATTTTTTAAAGCCTGAAAACAGAGCCATGAGGAGGTGCAGAAGTCTAGTTTTCTCTCAGAACTCGAATTACAATATGCTGAAAGGTTATTATTGAATTTATGCCCAATGATTCCAAAAATATACTGTGTACTGCAGGTACTCTTTGTTTACTGTTTAATACTTGCTGAAAACAAATTCTTAATTTAAAGGGATACTCCAGTGATTTAGTATTGAACTTAAAGTTCAGTGAGAGTTTTAAAAAAGAAAGATAAAAATCAAAGAAGCAGAGACTAAGACATCCAGACTTTGGTTCATTGTATGGGTCAAGCTACAAAAACACTGAATCCTACATTTCCCATAATGCAACCACTAGCGTCTTTTTGTTTGATCCCCTTCACGTGTTTCTCCGTGCATCCAGTTTGCACAGACTTTCTATGAAGTTTCTAAGCTCAAATTGAGGTAACTGACATCATCAGGGTTATTTTTCTTTTAGTTAGTTTTAGTGAGTAAACTGAACCTCATGTATAAAATGACTGGAGTGCCCCTTTAACAAACAACAGCCACATTTTCAAAGCGTAGTTATCACAGGCTGGGTATCAGTCCCCTTACTGAACTGACATTTAACTGTTAAAATGAGTTGCCCTTTAAACATTTTTACTCATTCTTCACCTTTAAAGATATGTATTTTCCAAAATGAATGCCAAAAATGACCAGAAAATAATAAAGTGTGGATATTCATATGTCTTTACATCAGTCTGTTATGTGCACTACATGTTATAACCAGTACAGATATTTCTGGCGAATACATCGGCAAACTGGCCAAGCATGAAGATGAATAATAGCATGTAGAGCAGCGTCTGCTCCTCTACACCCATCACGTAAACAATCCTCACAGCTCTGATAGGATGATGGCACATTTCAGGATTTTACCTCCGTTTTATTTTACTTAATACATCATGGTTGTGTTCCTGAGGCTGAAATCCATTTATTTTGAAGACTCCAGATTTATGAAGTTCACAAAGTCCCACTACTGTACATTATTTCCAATCCCAAAACCAATGTTAACTGCAAATATGTTGAGACAAGACACCACAGACATACAGTATACACCGCCTTGTGATGTTAAAGACACAATACTTAGTACAATATACTGTATATATGCAATAATAGCAAACATACCTAGAAATGCTTGATAAGGAAATCAAAGTGTGCTTCCAGAGGAATGTTGTTGAAATATTCAGGAGAAAATCCTGAACTGAGAAGAAAAATGCATCAGGTCAGCGAAGACATTCTTTTTCCTGCTGAGGCTTCCAGGGACAGAGTGGTGATTCTTCATCCCTTATCTGAACAGTATCTGTGTAGGTCACAGAGGCGGGGTAATGTCTTCCTGGTACCTTGCTAATGACAGGCCTTCCACTCCTCCTCCTTAAAGGTCATGACTAATTCCCTCCATCAGCCACCTTGACACTGTGCAGGCAGAAAGAGGCCATAAAGCAGTGAAATGTGAAACTCCAAAACTTTATGAGGACGGGCTGCAGGTTGGTTTTTAAATGGATTTTGCAAAGCAGCAGCCAAAAAATGACACACCTAATTAAAAAGAGACCTTCCAGTGCTCTTCTCCAAAGGTCAGGACTAACAGCTTCCTCCACACAGGTGGATGCTCAGGTACAATATTTAAAATCTTGGCAGGCAGATGCAAGTAGAGAGACCTCTAGCCAGCATGTTGGCAAATATCTCTCTGCTGAAGTTTCTATGAGCAAGGCACTGACCAATGAATATATTTACATGCACACTAATATTCCACTATTATTCTGAATATGAAAATATTCTGAATTTGATACGGGTCATGTAAACAGCAGATTCCATTTGGATATTCTGAATTAGGCCTTATTCTGAATGGAGCATTTTCCGATTAAGACATGTGAGATATGCCGATATTATTCTGCTTTTAGGAGCATTCTTTGGATGTATAGAGCACATTCAGAATATGCATCTCTATTTGTCTCCGTTTACTTCCAGCTCTGTGTGTTGTATATACAAACCCACTTGCCGACAGTTAGCAGAGATGCATGCCCAAAAGAAAAGCCCATATTTTTTGTCTGAAGGAGAGACACACCTACTTTTAAACATTCTGAAAGACTTGTATATCAGCGGGTTTTTGGATATGCACAAATATCACAACACCGACCTTTGCAAGAAGGAGGCTGAAGGTCCATCACCAGTTAGGTTAATCAGAGTATTCACAGCTGCTTGAAAACAGGAATATAAGAGGAATATTCATTTTCATTAGCGACGTAAACAGCTTAGTAGGAATATTGTCTTTTTCCATCCTCAAGGTTCAATGTTGGGGAATGTTAGAGGAAGTAGTTACATTATTGTTCAATATGGCCACAGAAAATACTACACCTGATTGGCTGGCAGGTGTCTTTTACAATTGTGTACTTTGTGTTAAAATACTGTTCTGGTCAACAGTTTAAACTGGCTGAGAATGTAATCACAACCAGGTTAAAGGATAAGGACATTTTGTATTTTTCTTACAGTCGACAATTCAGTCAAGTATTGTGTATGTATCTAAAGCCTGATATGTCTTCTTCCTCTGTGACATAGAGCTCCAAAAAACTATTAAAACCCATCAGTGAGCCTCAGTGTGTCACATGTTCCTTCATCACCATGAACACACACACTGTAGTTCATTCTGACTCAACCCCAGTAATTTACTTGTACGTAATAGTATTTTTTTACAATGTAGTATTACTTAAGTAAAGTTTTAGAATACTTCTCCCACCACTGTCAGCATTGTCATTGTCATTGTCAGCATGTTAGCGTTGCTGTGCTGCTAGTGTGGCTGTAGACTCTTAGCCTGGTTTCCAAACAGTAAGACAATCTGAATTACATCTATTAGAGTAAATGGTGATTTTTGATTAATGGAAATAAGAAAGGTCATGATGCACGCTGCCCTTTCACGCAGGGACGGCATTGCTTTAGCATGAATGGAGTTGTAAAATGAGACACAATCAGTGACTCTATAGGGGGGCAGTAGGGGAAGAAATAGTCTTTTTAAGGGTTTGTCTATCTTTCCTGAAAATGTTTGGCATCATATTAAGGCATAAATCTGTCAATCAACACTGCCAGAAAAAGTTCAGCGGTGTTCCATGTCCTCAACAGCGGAGGAAGACAAGCATGTGGTGTCAAGCATCTTGAGGCGGTTTGGTTTTGGCCTGAGCAGACCTGAGGGACACACCTAACCCTGTTATCAGACAGACGGGGGGGACGGTCACAACGGGGCTTTTTGCGTCCTCCTCTTTCCGTCCAGACAACAGCAGACGCCTGTTGCTGTCTGCAGGCAGGCGACGCCACATCCTCTGTTTCCCATAAATCACCCTGTGAAGATCAGCTGTGTCAGGACGCTGATTCTATCAGTGAGCCCGCTTCTGTACAGGTGACGACGTGACGCTAAGTACGTATGATGAACCCAGTTTATGACAGCGGTTCACAATTAGACACGCCCATTCAACACTGAGACAGGGAGTGATGGAATAATAGCAGTGACTGTCATCATAATTTATTGCATTATAATGCCACCGCCAATATAATATATGTATGTAACAGACGGCTGTCCAGTCAGCTGCATCAGTACGTTACTCCTCTGATCTTTTCTTATCTGCACAGTGAACTGTATTTATTTAAAGAGGCCTCTCTGCCCCCGTTGATTCATTACAGCCTCCTGTCTTCATGTAGCAGTGCGCCACTTATCTGATACACTGCAACCAGGCTGATTTACAATGACACTATCATCATATGTCAATACTGGGCCCCAACAGTGGCAGGCAGGCTGCGACAATAGCCTCAGGCTGCTTTTATTGTTTCCCTGCTGAGGTTGAACAGACACACATACAGTCGCATGGTGTCAGCCATTTAAAGGAAAGAGAAACATCGAACAGATGACAGCCTTGGAAGTCTAATCATTTGAAACCAATGTCTTCTACTATATGATCATAAGAAATAAAGGTTAAGGGAGGTAAACTGGTAGCAGAAATGTCAGAAATCAACAAAGGTAACAGGTTCAATCCATCAACAAATGTCTCTAAGCCTACACACTCCCGTATTGTTGACCACTTGGGATAAAAGCAAAAGCTAAATGTCAACACGTGTGCCACACATGGATTGTGGCTGCTATGATCAGAAATCAGGAATATTCCTCTGAGCTGAGTGATATTCAGTGCAACTCATATGTCATCTTTCAAGTTAAAGCTGGGGGCAGCAACATTAGAGATACAAGCAAGAGTACGCTACATTTTAAAAATGATCCAACCTATAAACCCAGCCCAGTGTTGCCAACTCTTTTCCAATGAAAGTAGCTAGCAGCTCTAGCTCCAGAAGAGAAACCTCAGGCCTCCCTCCAAAGACACTCCCTCAAATTATGATTATTGTTATGAACATAAACAACCAACATGGCTACTGTTAGTACTCACAACTGTCAAGCTAGCAGCTGATGGAAGACTCTAGTGACGTGTAATGAGTGCACACAGGCAGGTAGGCAGGTAGACGGGAAGGCAGTCCGTCCAATCATTACATTCGGGCCAAATGAAATGAAATACCAGATTTTTTTTTTTTTTTTGATGCTGTACATTATCCCTTACATAATAATAATAGATTTTATATAACAATAATAACACTTAACACTTCCACTTTAAGCTTAAATGTAATTCTCTACCTGGCTGCTTAAATAGTTCAACTACTCCCTTAAGTCTGCCAACACATTTAACATCCAACTGTAAATGGCATCAGCATCCACTGGCGGTGGCAGTGCTGTGTTACAGTTGGGCTTATTAAAACACCTTTAAACCAGGAGTGTGTTTGTGTTGGTTGTATGCCATCAGAGGTAACTGTATGGAACCAACATGTTGTAAAATACCCCGCTGGACTAATTAGAACATCAAATGTGTCATCTAACCTCCATCACGTCAACACGGTGGTTTTAATTGGCCGACGTGTTGTCTCGTCTCACCTCAACAACAACATGTACAACACACTGAGAAACAGACGAATGTGTGTAGACTGAATATCACATTTATTAACAAAGTGGAGAGTAACATGAATGTATCTTTACAGTGTAATGTTTTGAACAAGACCTATCCATTAAAAAGTAATGTAAGGTAACAGCAGTACATTTAATGCATGACTGTATCAGGTCACATGCAGCCTATATTATAATAATGCAACTTATTTAATTTAAAAAAAAATACTGATTACATCGCAGATCAACCAGTTATTTTAAGTCATGAAAAAAGAACCTGCGCTAACCGTGTTATTTCTTATTCAATGTTTATTTCTTTGTTTTTTGCCAATTTATAATTTATAAATATCAAAATAAATACCAAATTCGTTTTAACGCCAATAATTTCTTTGATTTTTTTAACTTGCAATCTTTAGGTTGATTTGGATTCAGTTTTAAAGCTAGACTGAAGATACTGGTATCATATGAAACTAAAAAACCTAATGAATCCATTGGTACCAACCATGTCATACTAGCTTGTCATGAAGGTTAAAAAACCAAACTTACGCTAAATTTTGGCAAGGAAAAACTGTCATGTCCATTTTCAAAGGGGTCCCTTGACCTCTGACCTCAAGATATGTGAATGAAAATGGGTTCTATGGGTACCCACAAGTCTCCCCTTCACAGACATACCCACTTTATGATAATCACATGCAGTTTGGGGCAAGTCATAGTCAAGTCAGCACACTGACACACTGACAGCTGTTGTTGCCTGTTGGGCTGCAGTTTGCCATGTCATGATTTGAGCATATTTTTATGTTAAATGCAGTACCTGTGAGGGTTTCTGGACAATATTTGTCATTGTTTTGTGTTGTTAGTTGATTTCCAACAGTAAATATATAAATTCATTTGCATAAAGCAGCATATTTGTCCACTCCCATGTTGATAGAGTATTAAATACTTGACAAATCTCCCTTAAAGGTACATTTTGAACAAATAAAAATGTGTGATAATTTTAGTGATTAATGTTGTAAAACTAGAGGCCTGAATCTTAATTCCTGTTTTGGTCAAAAGAGTTTGGATCAGTGGGTCTGATCATTTGTTTTGTGGTCATGACGTACAGCAGTGCACTCCCCTCCAGGGTATTAGGAGGCAGGAAGATGCTATCAGCAGGCAGGAAGATGCTATCAGCAGGTAGGACAAGCAGACTTGTCAGCTCTGCAGGATTCATAGCCAGGTCTCAGGTCCATACTTACAGGCTGCATTTCAACAGAGTCGGCAAGTCTACAGAACGAGAGTGCATGCATCTCACCTGGGCATTTCCTGTCGCGCCGTGTTCTGTGTCACCTTGTACAAATGTTTTGATTCAGAATTGATTTCTTTCTTGCTGAGGCTGTGCACATTTTGTGTGTGAGACAGACAGAGAGAGATGGGAGCAGACACGGAGGAGAGAAAGAGGAGTACCTTTTTACGAGCTAACTCCATGCTCTAATGAATACAAATGGGCCCTCATCTGCTCCACTTTGCATGGCTGGTGGAGGGCAGTGTGTGACACCAGCAGGCCCGGCTCCATGGACACTAAAGGAGCTAATCATTACCCTTTCAGTGGCTATCTATCACCAGGCTAGCCCTACTAATCTGCCTGTGTCTGCACATGATGGATGTTTTGCTACCTCTAATGCCAGTTCGCTCATGCATGCAGACAGATAATCAGAAAGGGAAGTGAAAGCATATCTCATCATTACGATTATGATCCATACCGACGAATTACTACCGAGGGGATTTGGCGCTCTGCAACACGCTCTCTGATGACATTCATAATCATTGATCACTGTGGAGATCCCGGTGGTGATAATAAATGAGTTATGGCAAAGGGCTGAAAGATGGATGGGAGGTGTCTGACTGGATATGGAAATGGAAAGATATATGGGTTAAACTGAGGCTGTTGTGGGAGCACAGGTTTCCCCAAATATCATCTTCATCCCACCGCAAGCCAATAAGAGACACCGGTAGGCCATCTCAGTGCTCATGTGGTTTTGGGGAAACCTGGCTCAGAAAATGCATTGCCAGCGATCATGTTGTTTGTGCCACCTACACCAGCCCAAACTCAGATTTACAGAAGCTCTTCTGAAGACAATAAGCCTTCAGACTGAAAACAAAAGGCTCTAGAATAGCTGAAATGTATTCATCCAGCACAGAGAGGAAGCTGGAAGGAGGGAGGGAGGGTATACAAGCCAAACAAACCCCTTCCTGAGGCTAAGCCTTTGTGCCAGCTTGCTAATTTCCGCCTCCTGGACAGGCGTTGTTGATTCCAGGAGACTCTCTCTCTCTCTCTCTCTCTCTCTCTCTCTCTAAGTGAGCGTCTGGAGGGGTGGGGTGCTGGTAAAGGGGTTGGTGGGAGCGTAATCCTTGGCCTTTTCATTGGCCTGTAATGATTCCGGGGCTCGGCGGCTAATAGGGCATTATCGCGGCCCCTGCCTGGCCGGACAGCTGATTAATGTCGGAGGAGAAGACACGGGGCCCGGCCGGGGCCTGATAAAAGGGCGCTGGGATTGGAGGGAGCAGGATGATGAACGAGCTACAGAGCCCACGCCCGTGTCTCATTAGCGCGCCCCTGCTCTTTGGCGTTGAGCTAATGTAGCGCGTCGGCACTGCGGTCAGCGCGGCCAGCTCAGGGAAGAACACTGTGGGGTCTGAAGAGCGAGGAGAGCCGAGCCAGGGACGATAGCAAGGAGGAAGTGGACCAGAGAGGGAGGGTGGGGAGGTGGTGGTGATAGTGACCTGTCTGGTAGCAGGAGCTAATTGAGGATAGTTTTCACACTTAGTCTTACTGCACCATCACCATACCAACCACATAACAGTGTCTTATGTAACAGTGTACACACTGATTCAGATCGTTTTTTATTTATGTTTGACAATCTGGATGCGGGAGCCATGTACAGTAGTACATCCAAAACTGACTAGACCTGAAGTACATCATGATCAGCCAGTCAGTTCAAGTACCAACACCACATGAATAAACATCCATTGCACTTTGGCGATCCTGCTGGTGATAATAAATGACCCATAGATGGCAACAGTTAAAGGAAATACAAGGTGGAAATATGCTAGAATTTTCCTTTAAAACTACATAATGCATCTGAGATTGTTGTATTGGTCTGCAGGTGTGTGCTGCCGTATTATATGGGTAGTTTCAGTTTCATATCCATGCTAACAGGTACGGTCACATAGCTATTGGGCAGCAATTCTCATTGCTGGAATATAAACTGGCAGGAACTAGTATGATTGGCTTAAAGGAATACTTTACCCACAAAATGTATAAAATATTTGTACATCAGTTCCTCTGTTACCTTGAATTCTTGAATAAAACTTTGATTTTTTTTACTCTCATGCCTCCACGGCAAACGAAGAATCTAAAAACAGAGAATAGTCTTGATGGATTGAAGTAAACGGGGGCAAAACTATATCAAAACATCTGTTTATAAACTCTCACACAACTGGTGCAGTATAATCCGAGTTTCATTCATCCAGTCGGATGTTCACTACTTTCCAAACACACGCATCTTCGCTAAAAGCTTACTATTTATAACACTTCCGCATAAACAGTCTCACATTTGCGCAAGTGTGCTGTTAGTCTGTGCGAGTCTGGGCAAGTGTATTAAAGGCTAGTGCATCGAAAGCCTTCATAGTGTGATGTATCTCCAAGTGATAGGCTCTTCTAGCTACTGTGGAGCTGGCGGTCAAGAATAGTTTTGACAGGACAGGAGGACTTGGACCAGGATGAGTCATCAAAAATATCTCCATGTTTTACAGGGAGATAAAAAAAAGAGGAATTTTGACATATAAAAAAGGTTTTCTAATAATATTTGGCTTTAGCTGATGGTGAAACTATATTGCCAGTGACAGCAGCTCAAATCCTGCTCCGATGTAGTATGGAATATTTGACCATGTAGTAATTTTTACAAGTTATTGTATATATTTGTAGTGTAAAGGTCAATACTCGTGGTCAAAAACTGCTGACTGGACTAAATCCACAATATGAAATTGTGTGTGTGTGTGTCCTGGTGTTTGCAAGTATGTATGCATGTCGTGCGTGTGTCTGTTGAACATGCTAAACATTTATGAGGATGTATCCTGTCTCATTTACCGCCACCAGCTGTACGCCCACCGCCTCCCACCTCCCCCTCACACCCGCCCATAAAAAGCCAATTACATCCAGGGCTACGGAGCTCATTGATACCTAATTAGATTATTGTTAAGGGTGCTGTTGGCCGTGTGGCTGAGGGGGCAACCTGACAGCATCTGAGTGATAGAGGGTGTTGTCCCGGGCTGAACCCTGACCCCAGCCCGCATCCGAGGGGTTACAGAGCCACTTTCAGATGAGGAGGAGAACCCCTTCTGCTCCTCCTGATGCAATTCCCCCCACACCCCTACCCCCCCACCCCACACCCCAGCCTCAACACAAACATTCACATACATGTGCACATGAAATCTTCCTCTGCTGTCAGACATCAATGGAGAAGTGGAAAAAGGGCAAATGCTCATAACTGGGCAATATTAGAAGGATCACATCTGGGAAAAATAATAATAATGATGAGTTATTCAAGCAATCTAGAACTCAGGTACTCAGCTTTACTGGAGGAAAATAAGTACATAAGATAAGATAAGCCTTTATTGATCCCCAGGTGGTACAGCAGCACGAAGAGAGAATAAGTACAAATAAATAGAATTTTTTTCTACTTTATGCTACTTTCTACATCTACACCAAGTGGTGTATGTAATGCGTAGTGTTACATTTCAGAAGGAAATATTGTATTTTTTATTCCACTACACGTTGTCAACCGCTGCAGTCACAATTTACTTTGCAGATTGAGCTTTACCAACCACCAATGACCCCACAACCCCGACCCCCAAAAGAAAAATGCATTGCTTGAATAGCACACACATGACTGTAATATAATACATGACTGTTTGGTTGAAAACTAGTATGACTGTATGTAATGAATGTACAAGCTCTTCTCTGGGTGCACAATGTGTCATAAATAAAGGCCCTTTGTGTCTGATCTTCACTGGAAGAAATTAAAAGTGATGCAAAACAGGAAGTGTGATACGGGATGTTTTAGATTTCCAGCAGATTGTTCGTAGTATTCAGAAGAACGAACTGGATGTCAATCATGAACAACGGACAACACCATGGCTGAACAAACAAACAAAAAATAATGGAATAAGACATCACAGTCCAGCCCACACTGCTGGACTGAAGCTGTGCAGTATATCTGTAATACTTTTCATGTTATGACTCACAGCCTTTACTGTGGAGCTAATCACAGATTTATTTTTAGCTAACTGCACAGGTCTTCCTATGTCAATACATACATACTGTATATACTGTATACATATATATACATATGCCACCTTAGTTGAGACTGTGACAGAGTGTCAAAATGCACATTATTGGTCAATATGTCACAAACCAACTTCCTATACATTCATTTCATAAATATGTACAGTGAATTGATTGTGATACTGTGGTTTGAAGAGTAGCAACAGTGTGACATGTTGCGACGCATTACTATGGATGAAATACATTTGTGCATCAACAGAATAACACATTGATGAACTGACAGTGAGCACAGTGACATTCACAGCACCAGCAAAAGCTCTTATTAAAAAGACATCAAGATCAAGTCATTGTGTACAGACTAATAATGAGCCAGAGACGGAGCCCTGTGGGGCTCCACCAGGGAGTTCATCTTCTAAAAATATGAATAATTGGATTAGTCAGTGAATAAAGGATGCGTTCGTCTCGTATTGAGGTGTGTTTGAAGGGTAAATGTGTACAGTGCAGTGTCTTTTGAGAAAACCCCCAGCAGCTAGTTCACTGTGGGTGGCAGAGCGGCACAGTTGTTTAGGGATATATGACCCCATGGGGAGGGTCAAAGGTTTATTAAAGAACCAGTAAGTACTTGTTCAAAATAGAGCCCTGACCCATTACCCTCTCTCCCCACCCCCCACCTGCTCTGCACTCACACACACACACACACACACACACACTACACACACACACTACACACACATATACACAGCAAAAGCACCAACACACACTCACATGTTCACATTGCACCTGTTCGGGAGGTGGTAGTAGAGGAGAGCTGGTACAGAATAAACACTGCAGCTTAATGACAACAAGGATTCACACACACACACACTGTATGATGACTAAATAAAAAATAGAAATATTACACAGTTGTTTATTTATATTATTATATAGTTACATTATATAATACATATTATGTATACTATATATTGTATTATACAAAGTTTTTTATATTATCATATGTTTATATATAAAAAAATAATTAAAATATTTATTATGGATATGAATGAATAAATGAATATGAATAAATAGTATAAGAGTAGAATGGAATGAGTGAAATTATGTTTTATATAGTATTAAGCAAGCAGGTATGTAAGATGTACAGTACAGTGCAGAAGACACTATAGATACAGATATAAAATGGTCAGAGTTAAGGCAGCATGCAATGAACCCATCAATAGTAGCAGCAGCAGTGGAAATGCAGTAAATCTATGATTACACACATATACATGCATGCACAAAATATTTTTTCTTTAGGTTTTTGCTGTTTCATAAACCTTCACAACTTGCCAAGAATTAAATTCTGGTTGAAACTTTTATGAAAGGAAACTCCTCCGAGGTAAACCCATGGAGCATCCACCCATAACGTCAGCTATCGGCAACATCAGTCCAATGTTGATGTGAATTGAAGTGAGTGGGCGCAGTGACCAGTGTAAACCGTGGTACGGACTGTTGTCATCAGATCTCGTTGACATCACGTTGCATCAGCAAGGTCAAGCTCTAGTTCTGTCTTGGATCATTGAGTCTGACCTCCCCACCTCCTCCCCCCCACCCCTCAAACACAAACCAGCCTTCCTTTCCCATCCTAAAGGGGGTAACAAGATTCTCTCAAAGTCATATTAAAAGAGGCTCGATCTCTTCTGAGAAGCATTGATGTCTAGACGGCTACTCTCCCATGAAAGGCTCGGAGGCCTTCTCCCTCACGCTCAGTCTCTCCTCCCTTTGTCTTGTCCCTGTGTCCCTCCATCTTCCCCGCTGGCACAGGACAATTACCAGCCAGCGCTACTTCCTAAACGTGTCGTCGGGGGCCGAGCGCTTCCCCGTTGGGCCCCGGCAGCCAGGGTCCGAGGGCGGGACCCCCGTGATCGACCATGCGGAGCCGCGACACAAGAGAACGGTTGGCTGCCCTCCGAGGCCTGGCGGATGCAGGTGTCAATCACGGCGAGGAGAGGAGGACAGTGGGAAGAAAATGACCCCGATGATGACAGTAGGCTGAATATTTATCTGGCACTATCACGGACAGCAATCGTGATATTACCACATTATGTGTTCAGACAATCTGGGGTCCCAGTGGCTACATTGAAAGGTGAAATAATATATTTTGATCTTGATTAGAAATCTTTCTTCATGTAAGAGCAATGTATACTCCATAGGTTTTACAGCTCACACTGTCCCCACTCCACAGCTTTTTTTCATCCAAAATTGGATCCTGCGCTCTATCTCTTAGCACCGCCTCCCCGGGCTTATCACTAGCTAATGACTACATCGGCACACCAGCGGGGGGGAGGTCCAACAGTGTGTCTAGGTCTTTTCATGCCAGAGGGGCCTCTGCCACAAAAGGCTGTCCACAAAAGACCCCTCTTATTCTCTCATTATTGACACCCTTAATTGTTTGTGCTGTCTGATAATGGCCCTCAAAGCATCACCATATCAGCAATAACCTTCTGTCTCCGTTGTATGGGGGGGGGGGTCTCTCTGATTCTAAGCCATGTGCCGTCGCTGAAATAAATGTTGAACTGCCAACAAGGGTTTTGAGCTCTTCTCTCTGCCTCTTTCGCAAGGTTGAAGTGCTCTGTATTCATAACCTGAATTTTGCACGTGTGCGTGTGAATTCTCAAACCCTCCGGAGGTCATCAGGGAATCCCATTTCCATATTGTTTATTAGCAGCTTTGTGTGTTTGCCAGCGCTGCAATTCGGATTCGGAACCACGGGCACTTTGCGTTATCGTTGTCTTATTAATTACGTGCGGGGGTGTAAGTACAAATCTCTTGATACGTCAGGCATGGTCTTTCAAATGCGCTGCTTTATTATGAGAGGAAACGTTAGCCTTAATTAAACGACACACTTTTATTAGCTCGGCGTGTAATGGTGGCTTCCATTCCTGTCAGCGCTGAATGCCTGACACTGCCGGTTATGCCAGTCAATGGCCTTTAAGAAATAAGAACTGTCTAATCCCATTGCAACTTGTGTAATTAGAGGGAATGCTCTTGTCATTAGTCAGGCACAAATTGCCCACTTACCCTGGCTTATAAATATTTCAGAGACACTTCTTATAAATTGTTAGGGTATTGAAAGGAATTTGCCTGAAAGCAAATTAATAAGTTATTTATGAGGAGTGTTAATCAGTTATCTTTTTGTATTCACGGCTGCACTGTGTTTATTTGAGAAGGTCCAGTCATGAGACATTAGCAGGCGTCTGTAGTCAACTTCAGCTGTGCTCAAACTTTTAGCCACACAAAATATTAATTGTAACTGGTCACACAAAATCTTGACACACACACACACACACACACACACACACAGTACTCAAGCTAATAACGCACACTCACACACTCGTGTGTGCTAACATCAGTGTTTATGAGCAACTGGTTGGGTCTCTAAACCTGCGCTAACATGTCGGTATTAGATTGTACATTTACACCCCCCTTGCTGCTAAGTGAACCTGCTCAGTAGCTATCTAGGAATTTTTAACTGGGGTGGCATAATAAATAATGTTCTTATCTGTAAACCAGTATTTCTGGTTATGGATCTATAACAAGCCATTCAGAGAGCTGATGAGACCTTTTACCAAAAGGCAATAATAATAATGATAATAATAAGAAGAAGAAGAAGGTGACTCCATGAAAACTTTACCTAATAAGCTTGCAAGAGACTAATAATTACAATCACAAGTGTTGATTGTCATTCCAAACAAAATAAGGACTGATCAAAAAATGACTTTAATCATATTCTTATGTGATCAGTTTGGTGTTTGTGTGACCCATCATCCACTTGGATCTCAGCTCCTCCCGACGCGGATGGAGTGAATAGACGGCCGGCTGGAGAAGTTCAGAGCTTCTACATTGACGGGGATAAGTTTACATTAGTTTGAAAGCCATGTGACGTTGGCCTCAGACGTTAAAGGGTGCCTCCTGCATCGGTATCGGATCCTGAGGGCCGCGAAGAAACGTTGGTGTTTGGGCAACCTGGCATGAGACCGGGCTGTTTTCCACTGAAAAGTCGTGTCCTGCTGCAGTGCGCGCACGTGTTTGTGTTGTTGTTGCAGAGGGAGGAGTTTCACTCCCTTAAAGGCAAAGGGGCTCGTCATCAACCAATGACGTGTCAGAAATTTGGGGGTGGCATCTGTGGTGGCCAATCAGGCTGTAGGGGTGGCACTGGCCACCACTTTAAAACCGTGCATGAACCTGCTAGATAGTTGCTAGCTACTGCCCAAGCATTTCAGGTGTGGAAGCAGCCTAGAGCTGCAGGAAATTCAAAACACTTTGTTGCTGCATTTGGAAAAAAACATTGGTCAATGTTTGTGGATTTTTTTTTTTGCTGAAGTTATAAGCATAATCTTCAGCTCACCATTGGTGGCGCACACCGCAGACGTTTAAACTCAGTGTTACAGAATTACTCCTCGGGAGACACAATTGACTTGAATGGGAAAACTTGCAGAGCCGTTATTACTACATGTATCTGCCACCAGTGGTGGAAGAAGATTCAGATCCTTTTACTTAAATAAAAGTAGCAATATCTGTAAAAAGTTGTAAAAATGATCAATTTCATAAAAAAATCCTGCATTCAAAATATTACAATATGTAAGCTTTATCAGCAAAAGAAGTGAAATAGAAGTGAAGGTTTAATATGTCAAATATTTTTTCAGCAAAGCAACTAGTTGCTATAGTTTGATAAAAATGAAACGTAGAAAAGTAGAGGCATAAAGTGCATACAATGGAAGTCAAGGGAAGTACAAGTACATCAAAATTGAAGTCAGTGAGTAAATATAAGTTGATTTCCACCACTATCTGCACCTGCATGCTGCACTAATCCTATATTTAGTGATTATTCACACACAGCTGGCTCTACTATATGACAGCAGACATTATTAGTATCAGAACTGTGATCCAACAGCAGAGCCTCCATTAGGCCACAGTGATAACATACAGTAAGTGTTCCAGTGTGGCTGTTGTCACTCTAAATATTGTCGGTTACACTGCGGCAGCGGGGTGATGATAGGCACTGAGCAGAGAGAGAGGCTGCTGAGGTGACAGCGGGAAAACTGAACAGGTCTATTTGTAGTGGCTGCACCTCAGAGGGGGTTTTCAACACTCCCAATGAGTGGAGATAATGTCGTGGCAATATGAGTTCCTCTTCTGTCTAGACTAGAATTGGTTGGCTGAAGTGACTGATTCACTTTATTATCCCAGAAGGAATTTGGCTTACAGTGGACACAACATTTAACATGCACAAAAAAAACAATCAAAGAGTGCAAAGACACATAAAGCACAGAACTTTCCACTATGCTCTGTAGTGCTGCCGTGAGAACTCATGTGCCAGACTAATGTTGGCCAGAGTGTGTGTGTGCACCTGCTCCCCAGGGCTGCAACTCATGGGATAAAGGAATTACTGGCTCTGTTCCTTTTGCTACCAGGGGCCCAAAGATGAAACTCACTGAACAAGAGGTGTCGTATTATTTTGCTGGCGATTTTAACAATTTTGCCGCGCAAGTTCCTTTGGGAAGCATGACCATGCCAATAGAGGATACAGGATGTCATGACACTCTCAATAAAAGAGGACAAGAACAACACACTACTTCAAATTGAATAAATGTCATTCATTCTTCATTGGCACATTTTTGTACTTAATTTCACAAAGAGTAAATCCATGCTGAATGATGTGGCAGATTGTGAGGTGACACTTTCTAATAGCCTGTGTTACATTTACATCAAATACAGCGTCTCAATTAGCTGATGCCACTCCCTGCTGCAGCACCGCAGGGCCATTTAAGCTGATAAGACAGGTGTATACTTGTTTAAATGTGGTGCATAGTGCAGCTGTTAACAATGGCAGTAGTGCAGGTATACTGTAGTAGTAAATGTCTCTCACAGTCCTCACCCTGCAGCCCACCCACATCTACAGAATGTGAGAGCTCTGGCCGAGACCCTGACCCTCTCTGCATTCTTCACTCTCTCTATTCGCCTCCATCACAGACATTCACACTCGGGGGTTCATTGGCCCCTGTGCTTTTTGATGTGAGGTTGTGTTTAGTGAGCGCTGACATGTGACAGACTACTGCATGTGAACAGTATGATATGAGAAATGTCTTCCAATGTATGCATGTCTCATACTGGTCTTGCAATTGTTCTTATTTGCATGTTTCAATCATTGATATCTCTCAAACTGTATACAACACACACACACACACACACACACACACACACACATATATATATATATATATATATACAGTATATATATAGTCACCTCTGTGACTGCATGTGTCCTTATATTTATTAAGTAGAACCTTTCCCCGTACATCTAACCGCACTTGGAACCTAGCCCCGGCAGACTGGCTGGATCCTCTTACACATCCTGTTGGTCTGTAACTCATTCAGGACGTTGACGGTGATGAAACCAGCTCCTTTTCCCTGACCCGAACCCCTGCTGCCACTTCTTCCAGCCAAGAGAGCACCACCCCTCCATATACTCCCCAAACTGAGCTTAAGTCCTGACATCTTATCCAGGCTAGCTGCTGCCCCAGTAGCCTCTGTAACACAATGGGATCTCACATTAAGGGTTTCTTTTATCTGTCTCTCTGAAAAAGTGAGACATATTTCTTCTAAGTGAAATGAGCATCTACTATCACACTTGATGATAGAATTTGAACTCCTAATGATTCTAACAATACAGATGAAAATGACGACTCACTTTGCTGAATCAAAGTGTTTCATTCAGTTCAATTCAATGATTCCACAATTTAGTCCATTCAGACGTTCAGCGCTGCCTCTGCTTGTCTTCAGTTTAGTAGTAAGTTCAGTGTGATCCGGGTTCAAACTGTTACATTCAAGACAGTACAAGACTTGGCCTAAACATGGAAGTACCATACGCACATCATAGCTCAGCTGACAACAGTACATCTACTGATGGGGTTGGATTCGGACAGCGACAATAGTGATTCAGTGTCGTCAGCTCAGCCTGAAAATTCAGTGTTAAAGATTCATTCATACATGTTCTGAACATCTCTATTTAAGTTAAATAACAACTAATTTTGTTAGCAAACACAAAACTACATCTCATGGAAGATACCTATGCAGCAGGATATGTAATACGTCACTTATTGTGGGATCTTGTTTTTTTGCAACCAGTACAACCAAACACTGATTAAGACATTTTTAGGCACCAAAAATGTTACAATTAAAGTGGCATTGTTGAAGATTGTTAGGCACAATGGAGATTGAGCCGGTGGCCCACTGATAAAAGTATTGCAATATTTATATATTTGCAGTATTATGAACTGGGTGTCTGTGGTGACATTATACATCCAAAAGATGGAACTATACAATTCTCATGTACATAGAAATAGATTTTTTATATATATTTCGGCTCATGTATCAACAGAAAGTCTCCAGACTGCTAAACTTTGAGCACAATTCCATTGTTCTCCCTAAAATAGAAATTCTAAATCGACCATGACTGAAATCTTAAAGATTGCCACTTTAACTTTAATGAACTGAAAACACACTGTGAAAGTCCATAGGAGACACCAAGTCCTCCTTTAACTCCACTGTTGTTACAGGTTTCTGCTTCTGTTTCCACTGCACTATGGCTGTTTAGGGGACATATTCCTCAAACTGAAGTTTAGCACTGCTCTGGAGGTGATACTAAATCCAAGCTCCTGGTTCTCTGGGGGGGATGGAATGCAACAGCTGGGTTGCAGAGGCAATACAGTATTAATAAGGACATGTGTTTAGCTGAGCACTGCAAGGAAGTGTTATAAATATAGGCTACATGTGACACTTGGATTCTGAATATTCAACGTGTGTTTTTGCTGCATTGTTATGCAAAAGCCTTTTAAAAGTTCAGGCTACGGGGAGCTCCAGGTAACAGTCATTAAGTTCCTGCAGTGGAAAAGGACTAAATGTGACATTGAATGAGTTTTTTTTTTACTTCTGGAACAGAAAGCTTCACTTCATCTCTCTGGAACATGAGCGACTGTAATATTGAAGATTATTTTGCTACTGCTGTCACTGTCCCATTCACATGGGACTAATATTACCTGCAGGTGTTCAGATTGTCTGTGTGTAAATCTTTCATATCAGTAATTTGTAAAGTATTAATTTCGGTGAAAATGATACATGTATTGGGTTGAATGCAGAGCTGATAACATTAATTTTAGCACAAACTGAACCCTCATTCTGAGCTCTCTTACGTACTTTGCTTCCGTGTATTTTCTTCATCATCTGCTAAAGTTATGAATGATTCATTACCTCATATGTGATGCCATTTGTAAGCATCCTTGCAAACAGTCGACACAAAAGAATCCAGTTTAATAATGTTCAGGCTTGTGCATGAAATCACCCTCACTGGGCAGATCGCCACATTTGAATGTGGACACATGATAAGAGAAACGCTCTGCAATGCAGGAAATTGCTCTTGTTGACAGGTGTGTAGGAGAATGAAGGCAGGCCACAACCAAAAGATGAAAATGATTTCAAGCGTGGATAAATGGAAGTGGTGCAGATGTGCCAACCAATTTGTTCATGCCAACAAATCCAAAGCACACACACAGTCATTGGAATAAAGCAAAACACCACTTTGTAGAAATCCGAAGTCATCTCTGCGTACATTAGGGTAACAAATAAAAAGTACCGATGCTTTGTGATAAAAAAAAATAACAGAGAGAAATGGGTGGAGTTATCAAAGAACAGAGAAGAGAGGAAAGTCGGAGGAGAACAGAAGAAAAGAAAACTGAGTGAAGAGGGGGAGTTCATAGAGAAGGGTGCCTAATTTAAGACAGGCCAGAGGCCAGGTGTCCAGCTGGTGTTACAACGGTGTGGCCTGGCAGCGAAGAGTAAACACACATTCCTATCATAGGAATGCATGCATGTGTCCATATATACTGTGTGTGTGTGTGTGTGTGTGTGTGCTTTCTTAAGGTTCCTGTGTGAGTGTGAAACAATATAAAATGTCATGCTGGAATATACAAAATGAGGGTGCGATAGGCCCGTTCAGTTAGCCATGCATGATTATAGGCTACATACACAAGAGTGCTCAAACACTGGGGCGTATAGCAGCTGAAAAGTGTCCACATAGCTGCTGACCGCTCCTCCTGACCCAAACCTCCCACAGGCAGGACAGGTGGCAGGGGAAGGAGCTGAAAGGAGCTGAGAGGAGCTGAGGGGAGAGCGGACTGTTTAAAACAGATTATGTGACCCCTCTCACCCTTCCGCCTCAGACCCTTGACCCTCGCTGACCTCTGAGGCACCTGCGCAAGCTGCTCCATGATATGTGTACAACCTGTTGCCATGCACCACGGAGTCTGATGCCAGGGTGAATATACTGTACATGCATGCACTGCAGGTTAAAGTTGAACTTATACAAACATATAGACAGGGATGCTGTGCACATGTATCTCCACAGGTTACCGCGTTAACTTACAGTAGATAAGTTTATCAGTTTAACGTTAAGTTATACGTTTATTGTAACCTTTGACGGTAACACCAACAAAAGAAACAGCAGCGTCTGTTTTTGCTTGAGGGAGCGGGCTAACTTTCATGATGTCTTTAATGTCTCTGTTTCATAGATCTTTAACCGAATCAATTCCTTATCTCTTGGTATTCTTCTCTCACTGTCAAACAGAGAAACACTGTAAACAGGGTGGTACATGTACATAGTGTATACTTGGGAATGTTACTCTGGGCTGCTGTCTTGTTGTGCAACCAGACAGAAGTAATGTAAGAAAGGGTAATGTTAACAGTGGATTGATGTTTGTAGCATTACACTAATATGTCTTCTTTTGAAATACCACTCTCATGTCTGTGTTGAGTACAGAGTGGTCAGTGTCATTAGCTAATGTGAGTGTTAAGCGTGTGATGGTTCGGTTGAGGTCTGAGAGATCGTCTGTTGGAAGGCCGATGGTGTTAAATCTGAACTGACCTGACGCAAAGATCTGTGGAACTCTCCCACAGAACTTTGCAGAACTTTCCCACGGGGATACACGCAAATTGCTTTGCAAGGCATTTTGGGATTCCAGGCGATGCAGGGCTGACCGGCAAGTGCGAGCAGTCAGAAGTTGACAAATTTGAACTTTATGCAAATAAGAGTGAAATTTACCTGGAGGCTCCACAGTGATGACAAACTGATGTTGAAAAATAATGCAGTGGCGGGTCAGGAAGTTTAGTGGAGGAGGAGATTATTGTTGTAGTTTCTACAATCCCTCCAAGATGAAAGAATCAAACATAACAGGTTTGTGATTTTGTCATCATTCATTATTATATTATGTACTCAATACATCTTGCATCTCTGTTTGTCTATGTGTTAGACACATATCTTCAGAACGGTTCATCGATCAACTTCACACTTGCCGGGTGTATTTCTGGGGACCCAAGGGAGTGATTTGTCGACTATGGTGCAATTGTGTAGCATTTGCGTTGCAAATCTGAATCTGCAACGTATCCAGTTACATACATACTACAATGTTTTCCTCGCCCAGGTTGCCTACCTTTTCTAACGGTAAAGTCTTCCCCTGGTGTATCTCCCTCTAGTTATAAGAAATATTATTCAAAATGTGAATTTCCATCCTTTATTCTGTTAGCTTGCTTGAACTTGGAAAATGCTGGATCTTGGTCTCCACTCGACCAATTCCACCAGTCAGATCATTTTCTGTCACCACAGCAGCAGCTCTGTGTGGACTGTTTCTTTGACCCTGTGTGTGTTTTCCAGGGTGCTGTCCTTCCTGTATTTTCCCAGCAGTCTGGACACCAGAGCTCTCTGGGAAGCAGGAGATGGTCAAAGGGCAGGTCACAGAGCCACAACATTCACTCCCTTTAAAGCGTCCACCTGCACCCTGCTCCTCTGCTGTGTACTGCCAGGCTGTTGCTGAATAAATATTGGATGATGACTATTGGAGGATCTTCTCTGGATAGAACGCACAGACGGACGTTGGACCTCTACGAACAAATTATCTATCTATCTATCTATCTATCTATCTATCTATCTATCTATCTATCTATCTATCTATCTATCTACTGTATCTATCTATCTATCTATCTATCTATCATCTATCTATCTATCTATCTATCTAAGTTCATCTTCTTATGTGACAAGTTAAAAGAGGCTATGAGTGTATTACTGTTAAGTTACAAAAGCATAGTAAGTTCATAGACAGTAATGATGTTCAAATCTGTAATGAGGTTAAAGAGATCATAACATCATACATACAAGGATGGACTAAAACCATACAATTGGGTCAGATAGTTAAAACCTGTCATATGTTGTTTAAAAATGGTTCAAAAGTTATGTTACATTTGTTTACTTTATTGTTTAATGTAAGATGTAAAAGTGGAGATCTGTGATCTACAAGATGGTCTTAATCTAGGATCCTGAGATTGATTACCTCTGTCTCCACCCACATACCTGGGGAAGTTGCGGTATTTACCTCAATAGAGTAAAGTTCTCGCTGAGGAAACGTCACTCTTGTGATTATTTTCTCTCCTTTTTTGAGGGGCGTAACATTTGCAGCATTTTTTTCTCTCCAATTCTTGGGCATGTGCCAGATATTTGTACATGGCACAATACACATGCCCTATGGTGTTTGGGGGGCGTTACCTATGCTAATACATGTCCATATATAGTGATTAGAGGGCGTTACCTATGCTAATAATATACAATTGGCAACACACCTCCAATTTCTGATGAAGTGGGATTCATCATTCAGCAGACCTGGGTAAGAGCAGATTTGGATGGTTAAGAATGTTTGGTGTTTGGTGTAATGGTACCCATACTGTATTATTATGAGTAAGAAAACTAAGGTAATGGTGGATAAACTCACAAGGTGTGGAGTAAATTCATGCTGATCACAGATCAGCTCACTGTAAAGTCATTAAATCCTAGCAAATACATGTATGTTCTGTATAGAAATATCACCGTCATTGGGCTTGATAAGAAGTGAATTACTTCACTGAGCACTTGAACTCCACACGGCAGCTTTAAAGTAATAATCTGGAAGATTTTCATTTAAATAAATGTCTGATAGGTCACCATCTATGGTCGAATGAAGCAACACAATGGAGATTGAGCCTATGGCCCACTGATGAAAGCCCTTAGATTTGCAGTAATATGAACTGGGTGTCTGTGGTGACATTCCTGGGAAGAATCACAATCAGCGATCCAAAAACACACCTGCATTTACCACTTATCGCCATAGACGCCACCAAAGAGAACGACATGGAGATTTTCGAGATTGTATCTTTAAGTGTAATAATTGAAATATAATTTACATAATCCAAAACAAATTTCATCTTTGGGTTAATTGTTATTTTTATGCCCATAGAAATGGTAGTTAATTGCTGACTGACGGGGTCGAAAGTAAAAATGTGCAACATCCGTTCAAAGTTAAATTATACTGAAAATATGATATTTATAGAACACAGATGTGAGTTGTTGATCACAATGAAAATGAGTTACTGTCTATAACGTTACCTAAAATGACATTTATCCGAAAAGCATTACTTTCATACAGGCTTTCCCCCCCACTCTGTCTAAACAGACAATATGCAGATGTGTCACAGTGACACATCTGCATATTGTCTGTATATACAGAAAAGGTTCTGTTAAAAACATACAAG
This sequence comes from Sebastiscus tertius, assembly GCA_916701665.1. NCBI lineage: Eukaryota > Metazoa > Chordata > Actinopteri > Perciformes > Sebastidae > Sebastiscus > Sebastiscus tertius. Next base: position 124,326 of record CAKAOH010040946.1, read on the forward strand.
GTCAAGCAAAACATCTTTTGTCTTAGAAGCCGGTTTGGAGAATATTGTGAACCCAGATACAGCCTCATTCAGATCTGATGAGACACCAAACTGAAGACACTGCAGCATGACAAATCTAAAAATTACCCTGCGGGCCCTTCCCTTTGCTTTGACTCCAATTTACAGTCATGTGTTTTTTGAATATCAACTTCCCCATCTACAATGCATAAGTTCATTGCACATTCAACAGAGAGGGTGGCGATTCCATGCAGAGAAATGGGGCCTTGGATTTCGGGAGGCCATCGGGCCCCCCGCTGTGTTTCTCATCCAAACTCATTTGGATGTGTGACTGGGAACGAATCAAGGAGAATTACTTCTACTCAGCCGAGAAGCTATCTCACATGCACACGCTCACACACAAACAGTACACACACCCAGACATGTCCACAAACATAAACACACTGCAAGAGTGATTTTTAGCATCATCTTTCATGGATTTTTAGGATCTTCTTTCAGGTGAAAAGCACTGCATTATAACTTTTCTGCTCTCATTTCATTTTTTTACATTCACTGGCTCATCTAAAAGCACCTTTTGAACAGTTCCAGCTGTTTTTAGATAATGTATACCCAAACCGTGCCCTGGTGGAGTCATTAGCCTTCATCTTGGCCATGACTATCAAAATAATTAGCTCTTGTGGGATGGTTTGCAATTTAGCATCAGAGGGTCCGAATAATTTATCATAGCTGGAAGCTTTTATTGGATTGAACTATAACTGAAATCGAACACGGAGGTGCAAGTTTGGTGAGGGGAAGCTGAGGAAAGGATCGAGGATTTGGTTGATGCCAAAACAAAAGGTCACGAACTTTAGTGACCTTTGGAGTCTGCCCTCCAAATAAATTTAGGAATGTCAGACTGTGGAAGTAAACCAATGTAATACTGTATTTTAACTCTCACATAACAGCAGTGTCCATTGTAATCTCAAAGCTCTGAGCAAGGTGTTAATTATTAAATTATTTAAGAAAATGGTTTTACTCCATTGTATTTGCTGCGTGTGTCAAGTTTACAGTAACTGGTTGTGGGTTTGGGTATGAATTATTTTGTCACTCACAACACAACACAATAAGCACCCTGATGGTTTTCATATTGTTCAGCAGGAGTTGGTTAAAACAAAGGTTTTACATGTGTGGTTGATTCAGTGAGGTTTTACTCCTCAGTATGAGATTATGATGAAAGCCATTAAGTTAGCTAAACAGCTACTGGCCATTCATAAAATTGTCCTACATCAAAAGCAATGTGTGGAGAAGATGTGTAACAATAAATATAAAAACAGACATTCAGAACAGCTACCAAAAGTAATTCTTTATTTTCAAACTGTATTACATTAAAGTTAAATACTGTGTCAGCACATAGTCTTATTTGCTGTCATATTGACATAGCGGGGCAGTTAAGCATTGTATTGTGCATTTTGCGATAAAAGCAACAAATTTGGCACATATGTAGGTTTATATGTCATGAATAGATATAGATATCGGGGCGCTGCAAATTTGCCCTTTACCCCCCCTAAAAAAGACTAAAATGGGTCTATCGTGGGTCTCAGAGGGTTAAAGGGAGACTTGTCAAGTATTTAATCTTCTTATCAACATGGGAGTGGACAAATATGCTGCTTTATGCAAATATATGTATATATTTATTATAGGAAATCAATTAACAACACAAAACAATGACAAATATTGTCCAGAAACCCTCACAGGTACTGCATTTAGCAGAAAAGAAATGCTCAAATCATAACATGGCAAACTGCAGCCCAACAGGCAACAACAGCTGTCAGTGTGTCAGTGTGCTGACTTGACTATGACTTACCCCAAACTACATACGATTATCATAAAGTGGGCATGTCTGTAAAGGGGAGACTCGTGGGTACCCATAGAACCCATTTCCATTCACATATCTTGAGGTCAGAGGTCAAGGAACCCCTTTGAAAATGGACATGACAGTTTTTCCTCACCAAAATTTAGCGTAAGTTTGGAGTGTTATTTAGCCTCCTGCATGACAAGCTAGCCTGACATGGATGGTACCAATGAATTCATTAGGTTTTGTAGTTTCATATGAAACCAGTCTCTTCATGTTCTCTTGAAACTGAGACTGCTGCAGCCTCTGAAAGATGAATTGTGTTAGTGCGTTAAAGAAATTAGTGGTGTTCAAACAATTTTGCGTTAACGCGTTATTATTGCGTTAACTTTGACAGCCCTAGTTATGTTACATATGATTGTGATGGGTGATGTCATCGGGACCCGCGCTGCTTCATTACACCACTGGCTGGAACTATATCTTTGTGAAGAACAACTGCGTGTAGAGGCTGTATGCAGCTTCCTGAAATCTTGTGGTCACAGTAAGGTTGCCAGGTTTGGTACAATCGGCCTTAACAAAGACCAAAACCAAACCCTTTGCTTGCAAATTATATCTGGCAACTCCTGCTATAACCAGAGACACTGCGCGGAAACACTGGCAGATGGACACACTGTTGTTTGTCAGTACATCACCAGGATAACTGTCCCCCTACTTCCAGTCTTTATGTGAAGCTAACCACATCCTACTCAACACACAGACATTAGAAGGAATGTACTTATATGTACACCATATGTTAGCGCAAGGCTACACATTTATTTAAATCGACAATGTTGTTTCGATCCCAATCAGTGTGCGTGCACTTCTTCTCATTCTCCGAAAGAAAAAAATGAGCACATTTCCCAGAATGCTGAACTCTTCCTTTGAAAGTTAGTATATCTGCTCAACACCATGGCTGAGTTGTCAAATAGAAAATGTATGTCCTTTATACATTTTAAGTATTGAATGTAAAAATAAAGTTGTATTAAGTGATTTATATCGTTGGATTTATCAGTAATTTAAAGGTTAAGATACCTGATTTGGAAGTACTACAGGCCTTGGACTTGATGGCATGCAGGTCAATAAAATGGATCAATTAAACAACTGAATGAATCAAATAATATTGATCTTCTTGGGAGTCTCTAGCGCAGCGGAATCCAAAAAGAGATTTTAGCTTTGGAAATCACAAACCAGCCAGCTCACTGCTTTCATACACGCAGGGTAAAGTGATCGTCTAGGTTTCCTCTGTGTGTGTGTGTGTGTGTGTGTGTGTGTGTGTGAGGGGGTGGGGGGGGTTAGGCTCCTGCTGGGCTGGAAGCTGTGAGTGTCGGCGGTAGTTTCCATTTATCCTCTCGTGGATCTCCCAGCAGCCCCTGCAGCTCTTTGATGTCAGCCTGTGTTTCATATAAAGTGCACAAATAGAAGATCGCCTCTCAGACCATACGCAGCAGGGACAAAAATAGATGTGAAGTGTTTGGCGCAGAAGTGTTATATATATATATTTTATTACATATTAATATAGTGTTGGGGGAGGGGTTATGCTAAGGAGGCTCCAGTGTGTCATCGAGTCATAAACTTTCAGTAATATAGGCTGTAGATCAGAGTCTTAACATGTTTCAGAAATCATTTTCTAACATGTATAATGTGTTTAGAAACAAGTCTCTGATTTGACTTCACCAAGACTTTAAAATATAGATGAGATTTGGTGAATGAGAGTGCTTGGACTCTAACCACTGGCGCACTTTACACTTGCTTTACACTATACATCCTATATACAACTTTATAGACTGCACATATATGTACATAATACATTTATTTATTGCACGTACTACATTTATTTATTGACGGATTGCACACATTATGTTCACCCATTCACTCTGTATCTTTGATATCTCTATTATTGTTTTTATAATTTTTGTATACCTTTACCTCTCCTGTGTTTCTCTCTGTTTGCTGATGTTGCTGCTCTGACACCTGGATTTCCCTTCGGGGATTAATAAAGGTTATCTTATTTTATCTTATCTTAACTTATAAAACCAAAATAAAATTAAGTTTTAAATCAATGTGATGGAATCATTTTTGCTCAGCTACATATTAAAGGAAAGCTTGTACTACTGTAATCATGGAGTAATGTAAACCTGTGTTATTTTCTAGGAAAGATGACTAAAGTAAAGGTGGCAGTAACATTGCTCCCAGAAAAACAGCTGTTGTCTGATGATGAAATGCTGGTTTCAGACAGATTGAAGTAATAACACACAATGACAGATACACAGCTAGGAGACTTTAAAAATGCATAAACAGGATCTGACCCAGCACCTGTGACACACCTCTGTGTCCCCAGATGGGTCTACTGTATTCTCCTGATGCTGCCCATCCCTTCCCCAATGACTGACAAACTGTAGTCAGCTGTAACTATGTCAGAAGGGCCTCTAGGATGAGAGGGTGAGAATTACACACCTTTAGGATCCTGCTCTTCAGTGGAGTTTAGCCGGTAGCGATGCCACAGGCTTCCTCGCTCCTCCCAACAGATGACTCAGCGATTTGTGAATTCTTCAGGCGTTATCCGGCTCCAGGTGTCACAGCCACGACCACATGCTCGGGCAGGACACGCCTTTCCAAAGGCCTGTGGACACAGCCATGTTGTCACGTTCTCATTTCGGTGTCACGCCACATGTCAGTCACTCAGCACCACGCTGAAGAGGCCAGCACTTAGCCACCTTTCACATCCGCCACAAACAGGACTGAGGAGGCAAAGCTTCAGGCATTCATTAAGTAAGAGGGAAAATACAAACACCTCTCAGGTAAGCTACATGTATACTTCTACGCTAAGGGGTTACGCCCTATCTTCAACGGCCATGTGCATAGGCTCTGTTGTTGCGTTCAGCTACAGCGGCTCCGGAGATGCCACATGGAGACCGCAAGAACTGTGATTGATCAGCTTGGACTGCTGGTGTTTCTGACGCAAAACAACATGAAGGAATTCAAAATAAAAGACTCAGTTATCTTCTCTTTTTAAGTATCATATACCTTCTGCTCACTGATCCTCACAGAGAATGAAAGAATATCCTGATTCTACACAACAGTCTCATATTCTCTATATATTGTGCCACTTGTGTCACAAAGTAAAAGACAGAATATAAACACAGTTACTGTGGAGATTAGGATTAAAGTAGTAATACTACTAAATAATATATATATAGAAAGTAGTACTGTCAAAAACGTAAATTCATTTTAATGCCACTAATTTCGGGCTCCGTTTTAGTTTAGAGTGAAGATACTGGTATCATATGAAACTACAAAACCTGATGAATCCAATGGTACTAACCATGTCATACTAGCTTGTCATGTCCATTTCCAAAGGGTTCCCTTGACCTCTGACCTCAAGATATGTGAATGTAAATGGGTTCTATGGGTACCCACGAGTCTCCCCTTCACAGACATACTCACTTTATGATAATCACATGCAGTTTGGGGCAAGTCATAGTCAAGTCAGCACACTGACACACTGACAGCTGTCGTTGCATGTTGGGCTGCAGTTTGCCATGTTATGATTTGAGCATATTTTTTATGCTAAATGCAGTACCTGTGAGGGTTTCTGGACAATATTTGTCATTGTTTTATGTTGTTAATTGATTTCCAATAATTAATATATACATATATTTGCATAAAGCAGCATATTTTTCCACTCCCATGTTGATAAAAGAATATTAAATACTTGACAAGTCTCCCTTTAACCCTCTGAGACCCACAATAGACCTGTTTTAGTCTTGTTAAGGTGGTACAGGGGGTCTTTAAGGGGAGATAGCAGGTCAACAGGAGATGTAACATAGAAGTGGTGTACATACTTAACAAATCTTCAAGGTTAATTTTGAACTGATAAAAAATGTACAATTAATTTTTGATGAATCATGATTAACTATGCACAGTCATGTGATTAATTGTGATTAAATGTTTGAATCTATTGACAGCCCTAAATTAAAGCATTACACTTGGCAAATGCCAACATCAAGTATTTGTATAGATTTCTGAAACTGCCAATCTGACAGTCAGTCAGACTTCATGCAGTGATTGCCACATTGTGTAAAGATCTGGCCAGAATTTTAGTGTAAAACATTAAAAACAGTAACTAACATAATCATGTGAAGAGGTCATAGTGTTGACGTTATGTCAAAGACGTCTGTGTATTGTGTAGCAGAGTTATCTGTTACTAACCAGGGGTGGTCTCCTGGTCGCGAGGAAGACAAGATGAAGGTTCGGGTCGTTTTGTTGTACTTTCTGCCACTTTGGATTTAATCCAATAAACAAACTATGAAACGTCCACGGAGCGTACAACCCCGGTTAGTGGCACAGTAAACACACAGACAGCTAAACTACAGGCCGACGCCACACGTGGAGATTAGACGGTAGCGGTGTTATTTTGACTGGCAGCTGACCCCTATTTGTTTGGAGCGGGTGGCCAGATTGTACACAGTGCTCCTTTAAACTCTCTTCTTGGGTGAACACCTGAGTGGACAACAGCAATTCCTTCAGAAAGAGACATGTCCTGAAGTGTGTGTCATCATCCCCATCTGAAACAACCTCGGTCTATGACTACAGGCTGTTTGACCTATCTCTGAGTGCAGCCATTCAGAACAGCTGTAAACACACTTCACATGAACTAGTGTTTCTAGCATACGCTGGCCTTAATGGTTCAGAACATTCATAGATCCTGGACTATAGTCCCAGCATTTCACCCTTACATTATGTGTATGTGTTCCCTCATCAGCTGGTCGCCTCCCTTAACATTCACCACAACACAACCGCAATGATGAGAACACACTGTTGAATGGGCGTCAATAAAAACGCAAATGTAAGTTTCTAGGAGGAACAACATCCACTGACCCTGGACTTCCTCTCCACTCCCCAGCTCATTAAGGCTGCGGCTGAGTGCGGTGGGCTAATTGAGTGAATTGTCTAACAGTGGACAGTGTGTGTGAGTGTGAGAGGTTCTGTGTATGTGTGTGTGCGCTCGACTATGCGGCTCCAACACGTTCCCCTGGATTGTTGTTAGAGCCCGGCTCCTGACAGAACCAGCCTGGGCCCTCAGTGCCTAGATAACGAGCTGTATGCCTGACAGGTGTGTCGAGATTAGGGGCGGGCTGTTCCCTAACACCCCCCCCCCCAACCCGCACACACACACACACACACACACACCCATCACCCATCACCCACCAACCCCACCGTCATCCGTCCTCTTACAGTAAACATCCCCATCAGCCTGCCTGCCCACTCTGGGGAGCAAAAGGAGAGAGCATGTTTGACATAATTAATTGGCTCTTTCTATAAAGTGAGTCAAAAGAGATGAAAAGGGTTATCGGGCTGAAATAATTAATTTGGAAACAAATTCGCTGACAGTTGGGTTCTCTCAACAATTCACCTTTTTTTTCCTCTCATCAGTGCCTCTTGAATGACGAAGGGCCCGATACTGGCTGGCCTGAAATGAGAGCATTTTAATGAAATATGGCTAAAAAAGAATTTAATTAATTTGAACCTGCGGAGAAGGTCTTGCTCTTATACATCTTCCGTAGATTATTGCCTTCCATTATGAGGCTAATGTAGCAAGCATTTTATTCCAATTAATTTGAAATGAAAGAGGAAATTATGTGGATTAATAATGGCGGAGGTGGTTACACACATGTCTTCAATTACTATCCATATAGTGCCCTAGCCATATCTTACCATCACAGTAATTAACGGGTTTCAGGAGGACTATTATGCCAGTCAATGAAAAGAGTTTGCTATCACTGGCCAGACAGAGAAGCACTGCTGGCTGAATGAAAGGCTGTGACTGGGATCAGTTAGGTTGCTGATTCTAATCACAGAGGTTCATTTAGGAAACCTCCAGCACTGAGACGACGGGCAATGTTTGCAAATTGAATTGATGAAAGCTAATTTGCCCAAATATTCTCCTGCTCACTGTTGAAATGACCCTATTGTTCCTTCTGCTGTACGTTGAACCGCAGTTAGACGTTTAACAACTGTGTGTGTGAGTGTGTGTGTGAGTGTGTGTGTGCGTGTGTGCGTGTGTGTGTGTGTGTGTGTTTGTGTGTGTGTGGCTGCTGTTATCACCATTAGTGCTAATTATGTTCTTTGTTGAATGGACAAAGGAGGAGTAATTGAATCCATCACCACTCTCTCCTCTCACTCTCAGACTAGTAAAGCCAGAAGTCTATCCTCCCATTTACTGCTCTCAGATCTGTGCACTGTCAACACTTAGAAAACACTAAAATTCTAAGGAGTCAAACTAACGTTTAAATAACTAATTGTCAAATCATTAATGGTTTTCAAGAGATAAGATAGGAGAGATAACAGAGACTGTATTGTCATCCATCTACAATGCAGTACAGTATTTGGAGGAAGGAAACTGTGTTTCCTCGGTCCCGGTGCAAAACAAAAGAATGAATGAATGAACATAAGGTGCTAACAACAAGGTGCTTCAGAGTGAACAGTGACCTTCATTTTCAGCAATGTCCCCTTTTATTATTTCAAGTCTTACCATATGTTAGCTTGCTTGATAAGATGGATTGGTTTCTTCTCCTTATCTTCAGCAGATTTTACATATGGAGTCCCACAAGGTTCAATACTGGGATTCTGGACCACTTCATTCTTCACTCTTCAAGCTAATAACTGCCTTCCAGATAAGTGCTGACCTTTAAAAATATTGCTTAACCTTTTTTTATTATTATTTCCCTGAGCTTTATAATGGTTACTCACTATTACAATTTATTTTTAATTTACCAAGCTTTGAAATTGTTGCTCAGTGCCACATTTTTTTTTTAATTTCTGTTATTTTAAAATTGTTTGCTTTATATTTCAAATATTTCTATAATTTCCCTGAGCTTTAAAGTCATTGTTCCATGATATTACACTATTGGATATTGTGTAACATCATTTTAAAGGAGCAATACTAAATAAATATGTATGTGTAAATAAATATGTAAGATAAGTGTGCTAGATTTCATTAACTGTTCCGTATCTGAATGAAACCAAATGACAAACTTAGACCAGTCAGACAACCCAAGACCAGACCGTTAAAGTAATCCACCACAAATATGCTTCCTGTCAATAGAAAGGCATCCATGAGACTCGTTTTATGCTCAGTTCTAGCTTTGATTAGATTTTAGATTAGACTTTATTGTATTTTATTATATCTTATTGTATTGTACTGTCATCTTTATTTATTTATTTTTGTTTCTGTTTTATTTTGTTTTGTTTTTTTGTTTTTTCTCTGTTTTGTTTGTTGTTTTTCAGTTGTGTTTTTTTATCAGTTTATTTGCAGTCTGTTCTGTTTTTGTCTTGTGTTTGTTTAGGACCCCCTCGAAAATGAGAGGGGGTCCTTGATTCATCTCAAGGGGTTATCCTGATATAATAAATTTCTCTTTGTAAAGTAATTTGTACTTGATTTGAAACATGTTAAATAAACATTGTCATTATCATTAGTAGTAATAGTAATAGTAATAGTAGAAGTAGTATATCTTCAATCAGCGTCGTCATCCATCAACCAGACATTTCAGAAATGATACTGATGGAGATTTGATACATTTAAAAGTCTAAAGAGCTGCATGTTAAAATGTTTCAACATCACACCAACAACTGATGAACTATTTATCATCTGAATGAGCGACGATGTTCACTCCCCTCCCCGGAGAGCGGCTCCAGCCAGCCCAGCCTGCTGCTCCTCCTCAATGAGGGGGAGCCCCAGTGCTCTCAGGGGGCCCCTGGAAGGATCTGGGACCAGTGAAGCAGCACTCCACAGGGGACCCACCCTACCAGCCTGCACCTCTCCCTCCGGAGCGCACATATAATTGTCACTGGATGCTCGTTAAAGGATCCGATTAATCAGAATGGATTGGCCATTACAGGTCAGCAGACAGGGCACCCTCAAACATTTGGCCTTTAGTTCATCTCATATGTGGCTCTAAATGAAGACTCGCTGTACCATGACTCCATAATGTCCCCTTGATGTGCCATTAACATTTATTACTCTAGAGAAGATATAGGGGCATAGCAATATGGGTGCAGGACCTGTACTCCTGGATTTGGGTCTACAACTCTACAACTCTTTATGACTCTGCAATCCTTTATTATGAAATTCACTTTTTTTTTTTTTTTTTACTTTTCTATGGAAGCCCTCAGCAAGATTAGAATAGTTTTGAATTTTCAATTAGTTTTTATTTTATTTTAGTTCTGACTTTTCAATTTAATTTTAGTTTAGTGTTTGTTCGTTTTCACAGTGTTTGTTAGTTTTAGTTTAGTTTCAGTTTTTCAGTTTTAGTTTGTATATATTCAGTTTTAGTTTTACTTTATTTTTTGTTAGGGTCAGATATAATATCTCCATATAGGCGACATACAAAATACATAGTTGGAGAACTGGAATGGTCGTAATGTTTCATGTTTAATCTTCACGCTACTTTAGTGTCTGATGTGAAGCGATTGCAGCACAGCAATGAAAAATTAATTCACATTCATTTTAATTTTATTTTTATTAGTTGTTAACCAGGAAATATAGTTTCAGTTCAGTTGTAATTTTTCTTAAAGGATATAGTTTTATTTATTTATTTATTTTCCTTTTAGTTTCAGTTTTAGTTTACTTAAATAACCATGGCCCTGAGAGACACGTGAGAAAAAAAAAAATTCTGGTAATACATTTAATTTTTTAAGGCTGATCTAAATTGTTTAATTTTTACTTTTTTTATCTGTAGAAACAGGTGGATTTTTTGTTATTGTTGTTGTACTTATTTCAACCACTACCCCATGTCCTAAATAGGACTAAAAGCATTTATGTTTTCATTTAGACATGGTAGTATGGTCAGGGTTAGAATATGAATATATCCATGTTGTCCTCTCAGCCTGGACTCTTTTAACACCGACTCAACCTGATTGGTATCCTGACAAATTTGAGACCTGAACCTACATTTTTGCTTTAATCTATTTCCTTCATTACTTACTGTTAGCTTATTTTATTGTTACACCTGACAACCAGACGATGAAGGCCACGAGGTGAAAGTGGACCATGTGATGAGAATTAGCTTTGTCAAATTACTCTTTTTGTATTTACAAACCAACCAAAAGGATCCAAATGACTCGTAACAAGTAGAATGATCTTTGCCTGTTTCTTGTTTTTATTTTGAGTCTATGTCTGTTGATTGATTGATTGATTGATTGATTGATTGAAACATGATGAGTTTTAAGCCACTGACAACTGGCTTTGTCTGGTCCAATAGAGTGACTAGTAGAAGAGGTCTCTCTTCCCACTCTACAGCAGTTAGTGGTTTAGACTCGGTGTTCACTGGGAGCATCTTTGATAGGTGCCACTGTGAAGCAGATGCTTGGGAGGACAGCCACAATCACAGCTTTTGTTGTTGCTCAGTGGCTGCAGTATTACACTCCTACTTCAAGCGCACTGCTCTTTCTGCTATCAGTTGAGATATTTTAGTTCTTACAGCAGTGAAAGATCCCATGTCTACTTCCTGTACCTGCTTACAATACAAGTGGGAATCCCGACACGTACTGACCTCCCGGCCTTCTGTGAAACTCACAACACAGATCATGTGAATACAAGGGGAAGAAGAAGCTTGTACTGTGTGTAGAGGCTCCCAGCGGACACATTACCTGTCTTCCTGTGTGTTCATCGACCACACGGAGAAAGAGACTCCGGGGACCGTGTGCAGCGCTGGTGGTACAGACTGTAGTCTTCCTCTTCACACTTTTAAATCACATTCTCTCTGCCTCCTCTACTAAATTAGAAGCAGCAGTTTGTCTGTGGAGCAGAGTCTGGTGTAGAGGTGGAAAGAGACAGATGGGGATATGAAAGATGGAGGGATGGAGTGCACAGGCAGAGGGGATTGTGTAAGATGAATGATAAGCTGCTGAAGAGCACTTTCTAGTGGCACAACGGAGGACTAGCACGCTGGATCAGGCTGAACGCACCTCTGCTGAATCTCCATTCAAACAGGAAATAAAACAGCTAATTATTCTATATCACTGAGATATAGAGATTTATTTAACAGGGACTCAGGTCACCTTGAAACTAATCACACAGGATAGCTCAGTTTCCCCACTCTACATCCTGCAAATGATATTTTCAAAAAGCAAGTCTGCTCTTAATATCGTGTCCCCATGTGTGGGACATCAACATTTATGTGTAAAAGACTTGAGCAACACACCCTGTTTTACAGTTTAGGTGGATTACGTCAACATTTTGTTGTTGAGCTCAGACTGAGTGGGTGTGGACATGTCTCCTTTTCATCCTCCATTCATCTATTGAATTATTTTAAATGTATATTTTACTATTTACACTATAGTTCTCTCATAGCTCCTCATCCAAACTCAGAGAAGAGCATCAATCCTGATCCATAATGCATCAGTTTCTGGTATCACTGTAGAACAACTGTGCGCCACTGCTCTCTTAGGAGCCGGGAGGTGCAGAGAGAAGATAAATTATCAATCCCACAGTTGCTATTGTGCTTTTAAACAAGGCGAGAGGCCACATAGCGCACCGGCTATGTCATCCTCACCGGCTCTGGCTGTGAAATCCTCTATTTGGGGGCGCCAGTGTACGGATAATATGTATGTAACCGATGTCCTGGTGAGAGGCTCAGTCTCCTGCTCCAAGAATAGAGCTATGTCACAGTGTCACATTTTACGGAGATTTCTTATGTGGGATTATATTTTGCATGATGTTTGGTGCGTATTGTGAAAAATGATGTCTGGGGAAAAATATTATTTTCATATGACATGTTTTATATTGAGTGTTTAGGCCCGTAATTGTAATACTTGCATTGTGGTAGAGCCACTAAATGATCTACTGAAACTGAAAAGTGGAATAAAAAATTAAGAAGCTTTGAATTAATGGTGCCCTCAGATGTGTTTCACAAGTTCACAAGTTGTGACGTGTTTGTTGACGTTGTCAGAAATGACCATGGAAGTTAATTTTTCGCCGCATGCATAGTAAGTTAATATATTGTCATTTTAGTCATATATAGTTTTTCTTGGTAATTTTATAATATGTAACGGCCTCATCTTCTTCCTCTGTCATTATGTCTTTGTATATTCTGCATTATGTTACAGACTTGCTAGCTTGCTAAATTGTTTGTCTCTGTGGCTTTCTAGACGCCGACGTTAACCTTAATATTGCCGTATATCAGCGGTGTTCTCATCACGACACACGACTTCCCATGTTGTAAACACGAGCTCACCAGTTCCATCTGAAGGCAGCATAAGAATTGGTTTAAGACATCGTCATGGTGATTAAACAGAATGTCTAATATCAGCCTCATACGTTGGTCTAATCCTAATGACTTCATTACTTTCATGGTCAAATTCATTGCTTCAGTGCTGAAACGAGCACATAAATGTCCTGTGAGGTTTACCCGCATTTTGCTAATAAAAGAGACAGAAGAAGAAAATCATCTTCATATCGTCTTATTTTGCTGTATTATTATTAACATGACCAGGCCATATTGCCCACACAGTCTCTTTTATTAGGAATTTGTTATTAAATAATGAGTTTATCATTCATTAGTAAATGTGTTAATTTTTAGTGTTTCTCACTGTATCAGGTGCTGAATGTTCAGACTGTGATGTCATTAACACATGCAGTAATAAATCAGTTTCACCCTGTTTTACTGTCAGCACTGAAGATGGTACACATTATCTTAAATGTTTTTTCCCCTTTTTTAACCCTCGTGAATTCAAATGAAGCTAGGATAAATGGTGAACTGTTGGTACCCTGTAAAGAAAGCATGCCAAACCACAATAAACGGGATAATAAAGATCCTTCCGAGTTCCCAGAAATGACTAATTCAACAAGGCTGTCTGCTGTAAATTCAGCATTTGGAATAAAACAGCTTGTAATTCAGAGAGCACAATTGAAATAAGTCTTGACAGACAGTACAGATGAACTTTGGTCCCAGAGGACTGTGAGTTTAACTGAGTGAGTCGAGGCTTTTGGCTCAACATCTCTTCTGATAGACAAGTTTTCAGCTGCTGGGACACTAAGCCAAGGCTATTCCATATACTTCTGTACAGTAAAACAGCTCATTCACATATATAACCTGATGTCACTGGCATAAGATCAGTCAGTGCAGATTAATGTGGCATCAATGTCACCGAATACCGACAAAAGTAATCAAGTACTTTTTTTAAAGCCAGAAAAGAAAAATGTTTTGTATGATACAATCTCAGTTAATGCATTTCCTAATTGATTTTCCCCCCTCATTAGAGGAGTTTTAACCCGAGAAGGAAAAGATAGATATTTTTTTAGGTGCTGCTCATTTGAATAAAGAAGCACTAGATTGAGAGAGGTCTCATCTTTCATTAGGATGAGAGATTCTCCAACATCTTCATGGCTTCTTTTGGTTGATGAACATAATTATCTGTCAGGAGCTCCGACATGTTGGCTAAATATTGTCTCCATTATGTCAGAGAACAGGGCAAAGAGAAGGAAGGTCTTCACTGCTCATAGAAAGATTTTATTATATCTCACTCTAACCACAGATGAACATACAACAGATCTGAAGACAGACTTATTTAATTTGTTAATTAGATTCATGTATTTGTTACGGATTTGTAACAGTTGTGATAACAAACCCACAGAGAACTATCATCAACTCTACGGAGCCTTTTAGACTCTTTCAGCTCATTGTTTTGGTTTTCAGGGCACAAACTCCTCTCTCATCAACAGCTGTTTGATAAAGTGTAGTGAGCACCGTACACGACCCGTCCAGAACCAAACAGCAGACAGATATCGTTAGTAACGAGCTAGTGAACAAAGAAGCCAGATATGTTCTTCTAAGAGTTGGTGGAGACCAAAATGGCGTATTAGGGTCATTTAAGGTAAAACAAATATATAAATACAGACCCGGGGGAGGTGATTTCTGAGATTTTTTTTTTGCCCATTATCGCTTCACTCTGCAAGGTTGGATCAACCTCATCATACTACAGACGTTGCCACTAGACATGTATTATGCCTGCAGTGGATGACCTAATTTAGCAATAAGGAAATACTCGTGATTTTAGCCCAGAATCACCAGATTATCATCATCATCTGGAGCATCTGGACTGTGAAGAGACATTGCCGTGAATTGGGCCGATAAGAAAACAACATACTGATTTGAGGTTTTTTTTCACATAAATTTGTGAGTTTTTTTTCCAGTAAATTTACCAATTTAATCTCTATAATATTACCC